>CM065053.1:130746333-130908833 GCA_032883995.1 Coronaproctus castanopsis
TTGAAATCGGGTTTTCAATTCTCAGTACTCAAGTCTACTGCTATACATTTTTGCCGTAAACGAGGCTGTCAACATACTATCGAGGTTAAATTCAACAACCATGTAATTCCCACGGCAGAAATGGTTAAATATTTGGTGCTCATGTTTGACAACAGGCTACTATGGAAACATCATATTCATGCTATAAAGAAAAAGGTCATGTAAAAACTGAACTTACTGCGTAAATTAGCTCATTCAAGCGATGGTGCAGACACACAATCCTTATTATCTATTTACAACGTTACCATCCTTTCTAGAATCGAATATGGGGCTGTAGTTTATGCTAGTGCCAAGCCATCTCACTTGCAATCATTAGAGACTGTAAATACTACTGCGTTAAGAATATGCTGTGGTGCATTTCGTACCACTCCAACATCCAGTCTCATTAACGATCCTGGCCTCATGAGTCTAAAATTTCGTCGTCTCTTCCAATCATCTTCATTCTATATTCACCTTAAGGTCGTCTCTAATCTGCTGATTAGCAATTCCCAGATAAACACTCCTTTAACTGCCAATCAAAATTGCAACTTCTTTCACCGTGTCAATACACTTCTGCGCGACCTTGCCATTCATCTACCTCCAATTTACTGCAGTTATATCGCCGCAATACCGCCATGAATTTCACTCGAATTGGATGTAAACCTTTCATTGCTACCACCCGCACAGCGATCAGACATGGCATCCATTCTTCATCGGTATAAGAATATGCTAATATACTA
Organism: Coronaproctus castanopsis; assembly: GCA_032883995.1. Lineage (NCBI taxonomy): Eukaryota > Metazoa > Arthropoda > Insecta > Hemiptera > Monophlebidae > Coronaproctus > Coronaproctus castanopsis. Next base: position 130,747,092 of record CM065053.1, read on the forward strand.
TACTGATGGGTCTAAATTACTGGATAGGGTTGGCTGTGCTGTTTCTACAAAAATTCTCATACGCTAATCACTGCCACCGTACTTTTTAATTCTTTCTGCTGAGTTATATGCTATCAAGCTAGCAATTGTGTACATCATTGAAAATCTTACAATATATTCTCAGCAATTGGCAATATTTTCCGACTCAAGTGCAGCTTTAACTTCAATCGCTAAATATTGGAACAATAATCAACATCCAATTGCTAAAGAAATTATTCAATTGTTGGAATCAATGGAACCCTCACATCGGCCAATGTTTGTCTGGTTACCAGGTCATTCACAATTTCCTGGAAATGAATTAGCTGACCGAGCAGCAAAGGAGGCGTCCTCACATAAATTTATCCATCCTTCGTGAAGATGCATACAATATCATCGCCATAAAACTAAAAAGCAGATGGAAATCTATGTGGATTTCCACGCCTAACTCAAACAAGTTAAGAAACATTAAATCGGATACAAGCCGCTGGAAAACATCTTCTAATTTATCCAGAAAAGAAGAAATTACTTCGAGACGGCTCCGATTCGGCCGTACATTAATAACACATGGGCATTTATTAAGGCGTGAATCTCCTGTCAGATGTTCCTGTGGACACTGGGAAATCACTGTCAAACATCTTTTGTTAGATTGTACTACTTACAACTCTCAACGTTCCCAACTAGCATTGTCAACAACACTTAAAGGCCTGCTAAACTCAGATGGCAACACACACCTTCAAGTTCTCCGCTTCTTGTACAATACTGGTCTCTTCAACATGATTTAAGATCTTCTCATCTGTGCCTCCAGCCTAGTAGCAGTACATGGCACATTAATGAGAAAATAAATAAATAAATAAATTTAATCAATTTTTATTAGACGGAAAGTTTTTATTCTTGTGGCTGTTTAGTGTAAATGTGTCTAAATTTTATACTGCTGATTTGTCGATTGTGCTGTTTACCGCATTTAATATCGGATTATTTTATAAAAAACTTTTTTTTTCACTTTGCTAATATTAAGTGTTTTCTTACATTCGATTTTTTTTGTTTTTGTCTTTATATTTTTTATAAATTATATATATTACATATTTATATTTTACGTCCATTTGATAATGGTTTAATAGATGAAAGCTTTGTGATCTTTTTATATAATATAACGTTTAGTGATTTATTATAAACAATTATATTCTATTGAACTAGTCATTACAGGCATAAAAAGTATATAGATTCTAAATTACACATGTATATACATTCGACAAATTAAATAATATTGATTTACGAATAATATGCAATTAAGTTACGTTCACTCAAACAGAAGTTTTCGGAATATGCAATCTGTGAGATGTAGATATAAACTAGCTCATCCACATTCACCTACGAACATCGGCATTGGTATAAAATTTCGCTGATTTGAGTTATTTTGAAAGGATAAATTTTTTGAGAGATTTATTAAGTTGAGTGGAAAAATTATAGATTACAAATAAGAAGACAGGCTTCGTACTCGATCAAATGTAATTCCTATCTGGAATTTAAAAATCGATTTGACGAATTATAAACGAAATTGTTATTAACATTTATTCAGTTTTCAGGATTGTGTCTAATTTTACATTGAAGGAATTCTGTCCACCTCTGTTACATAATTAGCTTCTAATAACGCGTTTCGAAACTATTTCCTTCTTTTTTTTTATATAATCAGCTTCATTATTTTTCAAACGTGAATATACGCATATATATATATATATATATATATATATATATATATATATATATATATATACATGTTATGTACCTCTTGTATCGTACTTTGTTGCATTAGTTTTTACATGAATTTACAGAATTTATTGTTCTTGCGCTGCCTTTATACAATAAGCTTCGTTCATAGCTTTGTTAAGTAACACGCTAGTTTTATCGTATTTATATATGTTCATTGTGTGAAAATATTGTGATATGTGTAGATGGTATTTGCGAGTGTGTATGCATTTGAATGTGTGCAATGTGTTTGTGACGTGAGTGAATAAAATATTTCATTTTTATCATTCGTGCATTATTACTCAGACGTGTTTTATTTTATCTATCTATTTATGCGGATTATTATTATCGTCAACTCTGACTAATTTGATTATTAATAATTTATTTTTCTATTTTTAGCTTTTAATTTATACTCACTACTATGTTATTTTACAACGGTTATTATCATTTATATATATATATATATATATATATATATATATATATATATATATATATATATATACACATGCATACGTACATATAGGGTGCGTCAAAAGTTAGTTCACGTTTAAAAGAAATAAAATAAAAATATTTTTCCCGTCCTCAATAACGTCAATAATGGCTGCTGGTCTGCGCAGTTGCAAAATGCGTTTATCCTAACCTTAATCATCGTACGCGATGCGTATAACGTACACTGTGTACACGTGTACGAGATGAGCCAAAAATCTGTTCGTTTTTTCGATGACTTTTACGTAAACCAATTTTCGGACCATTCTGCACACGTGTTATATAGTGTGTAATGCACGCACCCCGTGTGATGATTAAGGTTAGGATATATGGCGCTAACTGGATATAATCTTAATGAAAGGGTCGTTTTGCAACTTCGCAGGAGAGGCTCATCAAGTTACACGATATTATGTGTATATATATATATTATATATATATTTTATACATACATATATATAAATTATTACTACTTTCGTTTTATCGTGGCATTTTTCATTACCTGTATCGTCAAAGAAAGCTCATTTATGAACGCCAAATGAACTTACATATATGCACGTATATATATATATATATATATATATATATATATATATATATATATATATATATATATATATATATATATATATACGGTACTTCATCAGAAAATGAGATAATAATGACGCCGAAAATATAATCTAATAAAATACAAAACGAGGCTTATAGTCGCTAGGATGGCAGGATTACTAATGTCGCAGCTCGATGAAAAGAAACTTTTATTAACTGGCCGGTATAAAGTGCCTAAAATAAAAATAAACTATGACGACTTATTGAACGCAATCCTGGATGCTGTAACCATCTTGTTGCGTTCGTAAGTTCTCATTATTGTCTTTTATAATGTAGTGCCATAAATGAGTACTCCGGTGTCCTTTTGCAAAATTTAATCTTTCCTATACGACTTGATAAACTTCTTTTATAGTTCTATTCCTTTTGGGATTTATTCGTCCGTTTTTCTTTCCTATTCGAATGCAATATGCTTTTCTTATTCTGCGTTAGATACGTGTGTATCTCTATTGAATTCAGGTTTCATACTTGCGCAGAACAACCCGTTTTCTCTACCGTAATAATTTCTTCTAGTCGTTTGTACTAATAATCTCGTTTTTTTCGATTTTTCTATCTATTATTATACTTCTTTCGGTGTTAACGCGTTTCTATTATTCGGTGTAATTGAACATTTTTTTTATATTCTCTTACATATCTATTCGTTTGTATTTTTACTAGAAATCTTCGTTATCCTAGTCTACGTTTTATTAATATTTATTTTCCATTTAGGTGATTCTTCCAATAAGATGGTTAGCGTGTTTAAATGTTTTTTAGCTAAATAAAAAATTCGTATTAGTCTATTACGTACGCCTATTATTAACATTATTATTGCATCCTCTAAATCTTCTTTTGAAAAATAATAGTATTTTCAAAATTGGCGTAGAGGATGGAAGAATTAGGTTTCAAAGTGAATACACGGTTTCATTCATCTCTACCTGAGGCAATTCTTCATTTAATAAAATGGTATAATTGTGTACACGGGGTGGAAACTCCGTATTTCAGTTAAGTCCGAAGCGGCATATACATAGTTCCGTTACTTACATAGACTTGGACGTCTATGCGTATAAATTCTGATATGTATTTATTTAGAGAATTGGGACCATAAGTGCATAATTCTCTCGGAACTGTTTACTTTTAAATTCTCTTATCTGTACCTAAGGCAGTTCTTCATTTAATAAAATTGTATAATTGTTTATACAGAGTGAAAACTCCATATTTCAGTTAAGTTCGAAGCCGCATATAGATAGTTCTGTTACTTACATAGGCTTGGATATATTCATGTGTATAAACTCTGACATTTATTTACATGAGACTACTAGAGAAGAGCTTTTTGGAAGGAAAACAATAATTAAAAAAAAACTTGATTTTCACAAAACTGTTTATATATGTTTTATAGATTATAATAAAGCATTTGATAAAGTACAGCACGGATAACTATTTAAAACGTTGAGGAACATTGGTATTAACCAGACAGATTTAAGATTCTTACAAATTCTTCATAAAAATCAACACGCTAGAGTATTAATAGGTTAACTGCACGAATACTAATACGAGGTGGAGCTAGACAGAGTTGTGTACTGTCCCCAACATTGTTTAACATATATTCAGAAGCAATTTTTGAGCATGTTCTAGAAGGACGAGATATAGGAATACAAATAGGATGTGATAAAATTTCAGTGATTCGTTTTGCCGATGATACGGCATTATTGGCTGAATCTGCAGAAGATCTGCAGTGAATATTAGATACAGTTGCTACTATAAGCCAAGAAATGGGAATCAATATAAACATTAAAAAAACAAAATTCATGGTAGCTTCCCGCCAACCAGTTACAAAAAAAAAGTTATTTCTCAATGGGAATGAAATTGAACAAGTAAATAAATATAAATATTTAGGTAGCTGGATCACAAGAGATAGTGTGGCCCGGATGTAGAGATACGAGCTCGAATTGAAATGGCCCGAGACATGTTCATGAAATTCAAACACGTTCTTTGTAACCGAAAATTAAGCTTAGATGTCAAAAAAAAGGTTCTGGGTTGTTACGTGTGGTCAGTACTTTTGTATGGGTGCGAAACTTGGACGATAAAAGAAAATATGAAGAAGCGCATCTATCGTTCGAAATGTGGTGTTACAGAAGGATATGGAAAATTGCGTGGACAAGTAAAACTAAGAACGAAGAAGTGTTAAAACTTATGGCTAGATACTAATGACTATAATAAAAAGACGAAAAACTGCGTTTTTGGGACACTTAATGCGAGGATCGAAATACCACATTTTACAAACAATATTAATGGGAACAATCATTGGTAGAAGAAAACCGGGAAGAAGAAGGATCTCTTGGCTTGACAATATTGAAATATGGACTGGAATTCAGAGTGCAGCGGAACTAATCAAAGCCTCAACAGATCGGAACTCCTTCCATCAGATAGTGGAATCAATATATGAAGATTAAGCAATACCCGAATCGGGTGGCACGCGAAGAAGAAGAAGAATTTCATAGAGATTATATCGATGTTATCTATGTGAACAAAAATTAATGTTTGTAATGTATTTTTTTTTTATCATAATTTTGAAATATTTTGAAAAAAATTGAATCGAATTGAAAAATTATTATAGTAATACAACAATGGGTAGTATTGATGGTTCGGTTTTTATGTGGATATTTGATGTAAACTGTTAAGATTGGATGCTATCCTAGGTTTTGATTTTGATGCGGGAGCGAATAGCGTATATGTACGCTTATATATATTCAAATAAATAAGTATTTTTTTTATAATTTTGTGCATTGAAATTTATTTTATTATCCATAGTTAAATCAATCAGCTTTAGTTTGGTTTTAATACTTAGTGTGTGTAATATTTTTTTAAATTTAATGATTGATATATATATATATATATATATATATATATAATATATATATGGGTACTTAGATAAAATGTAATGATTTAGTTGATTTTATCTGAAATTGTTTAGAATGAGTGAGCAGAGATAGGGTGTTTGTGGCTGTGGCCGCATAGATAATTAACGATTAAACTATAAAATATACTTAAATTCAAATTGTAATTCAGTGCTAGCCCATTTGTGCGGATAACTAGTATTTTGGGAATGTGTGTGGTATATTTTAAAATTATCTACGACGACTACACCAACGTCGCATCGGTAATTAAGATTATATAACTGCGCTGCGTTCTGTTGTTAATGTTGGTTTGTAAAACTATGTATTTTAGTAGTGAATGGGATTATGTGATGGTTCATGTGAGGTTGTTTTGTATGTGTGCGTATGATAATGTCGATGTGTTTCTAAAACGTGGTTATCCGAGTGTTAGTGTGTATGTTTGTGTACGCGTGTGGAATGTAGTTTGTATTTGTTTGTATAAGTATATATATAAGCATGATTATGTTAGGGCGTGTTACTCTTATATTATCTACGTGTCTGGTTTTGATGTTTGTGCCCGTAATTCATTACGTTTATTACATCACGAGTGTGTGTCTTTGCATAGTATTCTTACTCTGAATTTTATGTCCAAATATTTATATTGTTTGCACATAATTCGCGGAACCTTGTTGTACTTGAAACTAAAATGGAAGCTGCGCTTACTATATTTTCTGTACTTTTACCTTATTTTTAATAATTATTATTATTATTTAGTATATACGTTAAGGTTTATATTGTATTTATTAATTTGTTGAAGATTATTCGTCCGTTTATTTCGAGTAAGATTGTGTGAGTGGGGTGTGAATGATGTATGTTTTAATGAGTGTGAGACTTGTGAATGCGTGTAGTTTTTCTGGTGGTTTAATGGGTGTGAGGCTGGTGAATGTGTTCAATGTATTTTTTTTGTATTTTATTTTTTTACTTTTAATTTTATAATTCAGAAAAAATTATTAATTGTATTATTTTATTTATAAGCTTACACTATAATTGGCTGTTAGCTGTTGTGTGGCTTCATTAAATAAATAAATAAATAAATAAATATTATTTTTTAAATTTAAAATTATTATCAGAAATTGTTCATACATTATTTTGAAAATTCTGTGGAAATATATTGACTGGATTTGATTATTATTATTATTATTATTATAGTTATTACGGCCGTGCTTTAACAAGTTTCTTTATTCATCTTTTCCGTCTCGTAAATTAGTGTCTAGCGGTTAGTTACTGTATTTTGTTCTTGTTGTTTTTTAAATTTCGTTCAGTTTCGTCCATGTATTTTATACAAGAGTTTTTTTTTGCAATAATCCGTGCGGATGGTACAAGTACCGTTGGGGGGTTAAGTTCTGTTGAAATAGAAAAGAGCTTTTAACCCCGTTTCTTCATTGCGTCCCTGTACGTTAACGAACATGGAAATAAAGTAAAAAGCGTCGAAGAAGCAGAGAAAATTCTCTTTTTAACCCTCTTATCGACGATCAAATCAGCGTTGAAGAGGCAGAACGTGGTGTGGTTTAAAGTCGTGAATTGAAAAGTTGAAAAGAGCTTTTGAATGTTGTAGGTAGATCATGTCCAAAGATTTATACGACATACACCTCTGGAAACGATTTCGACATTGCATAGATAAAGGGTTACGAATTTGACAGAGTCGTATAAGAAACGCTCTAGCTACACTATTGTTATTACTCATTCATCCGTAGTCTATACTTATACATAAAAAAAATACATAACGCACGTAGGTGGAGTCGATTTTCTCGCCGAACTGTCGGAGTGGAAAAAGGACCTTTTCAATCTGTTCCCATTTTGAAATTTACCTCTACCAGTAAACACTTTTATTCGACCCTCGCTCTCAACGATAAAATATCCGCGGAATGTTTCATTTCGTTTAAGAACACCACCGCCCGCTCGTCTTACAACGTTTCACTTTGTTTTTCTTTCATTAGAATTTTGCTACGAAATCTACATTTCGCCTTTAGCGTCGTCGTTGAAGCAAAATGAAGCAGAATCTCTTAGAGATATTTTATTATTCTCCTACTTTTTCGGTTACGGACCCAACGATTTACAAAATCGGCAAATAGCGACGAAGGTGTTTAATGGAACGTTGAATTAGGTTTAATAAAACTAGGCTCTCTACGGAAAAGTAGACATGATATAATGTCGCGCGAAAAAAACACATCAACAACAAAAACGACTGCTCGTGATTAACACATTATCCGTTTGATACGTTCGACCGGGATTTATTGGAGATCGTCAAGAGTAGTTCTGTTTTGAAACGTAAAAGATAAGAAGTTATTTTAATGGAGTTTATTATTATTATTATTTACGCGAAAAGACGTCGCCACGGAATCATGTGGAAATCGAGTAAAATCCTTACGTATTTGAAAACTTTTAAAGCTTCTATACCTCTATTGCGAGAGCACTCTTTATTTCCGGTATCTGTAACCACTTTTCTGAATTAACACTTATCTATGACGACTCTAAACTAGAAAGTTTACTCTCTCTCTTGCGATTTTATCAATTTTTTACAAGGAATATCTCTCCTATTCCCTCTGCTTCGTACTTTCAAATTAGCCATCCAAAAAATTGTAATCTTTTCAGACTCCAGAAGTTGTGAAATTTCCTACTTCGGGCGCGTAACAAGAAATGAGAACTCTATGCAGAAAAATATTATACCGGGGTAAATACCTACAAAACGCCCTAGAGGAAGGTCGAGTGAAGATTATAATTGGGATTAATGTGCCGGATGCATACCATCTAGCAGAAGATATAAATCAGACGTAACAACTTGTTCTGCAATCGTTGAATAAATAGTTGCGTGTTTGCACATTCCTACAGTTGTGCAGCGTAGGTCAATATTGATCGTAATGGAGTTTGAATTTTTGTATGGTAATTGTAGAGACGTAGCTAAAACGATGGCGAGTGATAGTCAATCAAAATAAATCAACGCATATTTCTTTCACAAATCGAAAAATTGGACGCCTGCCAATCAAAATAAACAACGATGTTATTTCATGCACTTGGAGACTGGAGGAACTCATGTTTAGAAAAAGAACGAGAAATAGGATACTAAGAGCTATTACTGCAGTTCTCTGGTACTCAAACTTGATCTTTCGTGATGACTAAAAGGTTATGTTTGCGGAGGATGGAATTAGAAGACAAGCAAACAAACATGCCGCCTGAATTAGCGTTCATATGAATCCATTAGCTACTAATCTTCTGAATGATTTTGGTGAAATACGCAGGTTATGGCGAAATAAGCCCTTAGACTTTGTTCAATTAGTATAAGTTTACTACCCATCCACAAAACACCCCTCAACGCATTAAATTAACCCCTACATGACCTCTAAAGTTGACCAGTTGTGATGGACATATATATAAAAAAAGTAGTGAACGATTTTATAGCGACAAGTTGAGTTGTTGATTAGTAATTTCATTTTAATATTAACTTCTGTTTTTTTCTTTTGGATATGAGTAATCTACTTTTTCGTTTTATATAAACAGACTCCCGGATTGCATATTATTGTAAAAGTGTTTGAAGTTTTCAGTTTGATTCCATTTTTACTTATTAAATTTAAACATATTCTTTGTAATTTGCCTATTTTTCCCCACGTATGCTTTGGTTATCAATCCCAATGTTTGAATTACACATCGCAGCGACATTAGAATCATCATATTATCCATCAGTACTCGCTTATTATGTGATCTTCTGTAAGAGAATGAAACGTGAGTAGGTCCACTGATAAAACTGATCTACACTATTTTGAAATAAACTTATAAATAGAGCACTGTATTTTACTTAATTACATTACATGTCCAAATACATATTAAAAATAAAATAAGATTTTCCGTATCGAAAATGATTCTGACCGGAGAAATGAAATAAATGCTGATTTATATAATACATTTATAAATGTATTTAATATATATTGGGAAGAACATTTTTAATTAAAAAATCCCGCTCGACAAAGTGTCAGAGTAAATTTATAGGTACTTCATCTTGGGTGATAAATTAATAATTGTCTTATTTCTTATATCGAAATTCCTGAAGTAGTAGTATCGGTCTGTATTATTTTGTTTCATTCGATTACAAATTCTTTTCTTAGTTCCATTCAGAATGTATCGTTTAAAACGGTTGTGTATGTGTTCGCTCTGTATTAAACTTTTATTTGTAACGTACGCTCGTATTCTTTTCTATTAAAACGTCGAAAAGAGAAGATAAGAAAAATAAGAATACACCGGTCTGTTCCGATTTGATTCGGTGAGCTCGTTCCTTATCTTATCTTATACGTTTCGTCTAACCGATTATATTACGTTTTACTTATTATTGTTGTCGGAAGTCGATTTGATTATTATTACTATTGATAGTAGTATTAGTTAATTCGTTTCTGTATAATTGTATTAACTTAAAGGCACGCTGTCGACTTAGTTCGTCAGTGTAGCCAGTTATAGAACTCTAAATTATCTTAAGAGTTTATATTAAAGCTTAATTACATTTAGCCTGCTTGTGTACCGTGTAACGGAACAATGCCGCGCAGTATGCGACCAAGTGGACAATCACAATCACAACGGTTGCCGACAATATCGAAAAATACGAAAGGAAATACTAATAATGTCACATCAGGATCTGACCCAACAGTTAACCCTGTTCAATTACGTAAAACCGCCACTGGTAATTATTCAATAAAAAGACAACTATCGAATACTACAACAAACGAAAGTGATGAAGGTTGGCAAAAACCAAAACATGTATTTAAGATTGCGAAAACAGATTCTCCCGATAATAGCATCAAATCAATAACTACTAAACGTAACATCTTCCAATTTCTGGCCGACGAGATTGATGATGACAATAATAATGATAATAATAGTGGTAATTGTAATGATAATAATAATGATGCAGAAATGCAAATCACTGATCTTAATGTTAACAGTACAAATGTTTCGCCTAATGTTGTAAATCCTAACAAGAATGTTAAGCCGCCACCACCTATAATGGTGAAAAATATCCAAAATTTTACCAATTTCAGACAATTCTTATTAAGAATACCCGAAGTAGAATTTTCTTTAAAATCAACGCTGTCAGGCGTGACAATAAAACCGCTAAACTCACAAAGTTATCGTACCCTTATTAAAGCAATGAAAGAAAATAACTATTTATATTATACTTATTCCTTGGAGGAAGACAAATCATTCAGAGTAGTATTAAAAAACTTACATTGTTCTACTGATTTAATTGAATTAAAAACTGAGCTGGAGTCGAAAGGTTTTAAGGTTGCACGGATTACCAATATTCTTAAAAGTAGAACTAAGCAACCATTACCAATGTTCTTCATAGATTTGGTACCCTCTACGAAGAATGATGAAATTTTTAGGATCACGAGACTACTAAATACAATAGTGACGGTGGAAGAACCAAAGAAAGATTCGCGATTAAAACAGTGTAGGCGCTGTCAACTTTTTGGTCATACAGCTAATTATTGTAATTTACCCGCTCGTTGTGTAAAATGTGCTGGTCGTCATGACACTAAAACATGTTCGAAAGGTAATGACGAACCTGCAACATGCGCATTATGTAGCGGAAATCATCCAGCAAGCTATAGGGGATGTTCAGTGTATAAGCAGCAGACTTCATTTTATAATAACTTACGCTCATCACATTCTGTCACTCAAATAAATAATTATAATAATTCTCATGGAAACTACACTAGTCCTATTACTGTTAAAAAGAATAGATCGTATGCTAATGTGGCTAAAGGTAATGCAGACAACAACTCCTCGTGTAAGGGAGTTAATCAGGATGACAGTAATAATAACAGGTCCATCAACAATGGCTCTATTGCTACTAATGTAAATAGTAACAGTAATTCCAACAATACTGATATATCTCTAATGTTATCTACATTTTTAAATGAATTTAAAAGTGTAATTAATCCTTTAATATCCTTGCTAACCAAGGTTATTGAAAAATTATTACCTTGATGGCAAGGAAAATAAATAATATTACGCAAGAGTCACTAGTGATTATGTTGTGGAACGCTAACGGTATCGTTCCAAAAAAAAATGAATTGGAAATTTTCGTCCAACAAAACGCCATTGATGTTGTATTGATAGCTGAAACTCACCTCGTAAGTAGTCACAGTTTTAAACTAAATGGATATAATACTTACACTGCTCACCACCCTGATGGCACAGCTCATGCAGGTACCATGGTGTTGGTTAAAAGTTGTTACAAACAATATAAGAACTTTTCACATAGCACAGACGCTTATCAAGTTGTTGCAGTGAATATAGATACACTCGCAAATGAAATTGCAGTAGCAGCTATTTACTGCCACAGTGGATTCATAATACCAGACATCGAGTTTAAAACCATCTTTAAAAACTTAGGAAATAACTTCATATGCGGTGGTGATTATAACGCAAAAAACACCAAGTGGGGTTCACGATTAACTAATCAGTTTGGAAGAAGGCTGGAAAAGTGCATACGGAATAATTCACTTGCCATCCTTACACCAATGACACCTACATACTGGCCTACACACGATAATAGACTTCCAGACATATTGGATTTCTTTGTAATCCGTGGCTTACAAAAGTATAGCAGAGAATGTAGAACAGCTATTGATCTATCTTCGGATCATGTTCCTGTAATTGCTACCTTAGACATACGTCCAAGGTGTATATCTATCCACCATGGACTGGTTAACAAGTCTACAAACTGGGATCTTTTTTCAAATATAGTTCAAAGTGAAACTAACCTAAAAATTAAAATAAAAAGTAAAAATGATATAGACCTAGCTATTAAAAACTTTACTGATCTAATAGTATACGCTTGTCATAATTCTACAAGTTATAATTCAGGAAAATTATCACACAAATTTATTCCAATCGAAATAAGACAGCTGATAAAGAAAACACGAGCCGCTAGGAAAAAATGGCAGCATAATCGTTATCCATCTTTAAAAAAGCACTACACAATATTACAAAATACACTGAAAATCAAAATAAATCAATATAAAAATGAAACTACACAAAGGTATTTGAAAACAATGAACACTGATGCTTCAGTCTTGTGGTATAATACTAAGAAACTATTAAAACGCGAAAAAGAACAGTTTCACATCAAATTAAATAATGGTTGGGCCAGAACCGACAAAGAAAAATCAAACGCTTTTGCAGAATACCTCAGTTCAGTTTTTATTCCGCATCCTGATATGTGTCGTGAATACTCCGAATATATAGAAAATAGCTTAAATGAACCCTGTTCACCAGGAAAAACAAAAATATTTACTCCAAAAGAGGTATTCGAATGCCTACGTAAAGTACCATTACGAAAAAGCCCTGGAGTAGATAACATCACTGGTGAAATCATTTCACGGCTTCCAACAAAGTCAGCAACTCTATTATGTTACATATTCAATGGAATATTAAGAATTGGATATTTTCCTAAAGCGTGGAAAAAATCAGTTATAGTAATGATACATAAACCGGGCAAGCCGTGTACAGATGTATCATCCTATAGGCCTATTAGTTTACTCTGCTCATTATCAAAGGTATTAGAGAAATTAATTTTAAGTCGTATCCAGCCGATTATAAACAGTCGTGGAATAATACCAAACCATCAATTCGGATTTCGCACTGAACATTCTACGGTGCAGCAGTGCCATCGATTGGTTGATGCGATTTCCTCAACGCTGGAAAAAAAGGAAGTATGTTCTGCAGTATTCCTGGATGTTGCACAGGCGTTTGATAGGGTTTGGCATCCTGGATTACTTTATAAGCTGAGACAGTTTCTCACCTTCGATTTATATGCATTACTTTATTCATATTTATCTGGTAGAACATTCGTTGTCAGAATTAATGGAGATTTCTCGGAAGAACATAATATTTTATCATCTGTACCGCAGGGTAGTCTACTCGGGCCTCTTTTGTATTCGGTCTACACAGCGGACATGCCGACTAGCAATCAAACCATTTTAGCAACATTCGCCGATGATATTGCTATTCTTGCATCCAATTCAGAAGCAATGTATGCAAACATCGCGGTACAAAACCATCTGAATAGGTTGGTTCAGTGGGCACAAAGTTGGCGTATGTTGTTTAATCCCAGTAAATGCCAGCACGTTATATTTACAAATAAAAAAATCAAGTGCCCGGCTGTAAGAATTAACAACATACAAATTCCTAAAAGTAATTCAGTACGTTATCTTGGCTTGTACATGGACAAAAGGCTCACATGGCGACCACATGTGGCACACACTAGAAGAAACATTATTACTCGTGTGAAATCACTACGTCCGTTATTGGGACGGAAGTCGGTTCTAAATCTAATGACCAAACGTACTATCTATCTTGCAGCAATCGCTCCTATTTGGCGGTATGGAATAGAGTTGTACGGCAGTACTTGCAAGAGTAATCTTAGAAGAATACAGCAACAACAGTCCAAGATACTCCGTACTATTGCGTCTGCTCCATACTATGTTTCTAATTTGACACTGCATAAAGATCTCAAGATTCCATATGTCAACGATATTCATGTCATGCAGTATAAGAGGTTATTCGACAAATTTGAAGTCAGTAGCAATCCTAATGTTCGCAGAATGCATTCAGACAGTCTTCCAGACAATCCTCCAAGGCGTCTGCGCAGGAAGTGGTGCCGAGATGCGATTCCAATCACTTAATAAATCGGGTCTTATTCAAAAGACAACACGTTTTTTTTCTTCATTTTAATCATTGTATTTAACCATTCCTATACTATTCCTACAAATATTTAATTCCCATCAAGTTACTCTTTTCTCTTCCTCATAGTCTAGTGTCTTACTGGAGTCACTAGACTAATATTAATTTCCTACTTACGTGATCACCGTTGTTTGCAGCAATTAATGCTGGTATGATGTTGAAAAAAAAAAAAAAAAAAAAAAAAAAAAAAAAAAAAAAAAGTTCCCACATTATTGTAAAGCTTTTTTACATAGTGATGGCATACTTCTTTCTGTTCCTCCGTTGTGTTCGTTTCCGAATTATCCTCTTTATTGATACCCCACGGATTTGACCCCGTCCACTAAGTATTTTGAAGCGTTTATGTAGCAGCCCTATTTGGTTTTTCTTACCTAATTCTTCTAATTCATCGTATTGCGGGGCATTCCACCATTTTTCTTTTTCTAATCGGCACCTATATTCGTCAATTATTTCGTCGCAACAAAATGTGGATATATATACATATATATTTATATATACATATGTTTGTGTGTGTGTATGTGCGTACGTGTATATATATATAAATATGTATTAATTCACCTCACTCTTTTGCGGGTTAATTCCCCATATATATACTGCGCCAATAGAAGTTTCACTTCAAAAACTACAAAATTGTCCCTGTTCTTTGGGTCATCCTATATTCGGTTGTATTTATTTATATATGCGTCGTAATCACCGATAGAATTTATTATTCGTAAAAAAGTTTTCAGCTCTACTTTCGAATTATTTCGTACTTTCATTTTGAATATAAATCTTAATTATAATTCCGAAAAAAAAAGTATAAAACCTAATCGAACTAAGTATTACTGCAAACTGTGATTCCATCACGAAGAACTAATGTGAATCTAATGAATCATTTCGTTTATTCATACCGAGCACGATGAAAGGTTTGAACAAGAATGTAAGATTAACTTTAAAATAACGTTTTAAATTTTACACGCGCGGACTTAACATCTTCGAGGTTCGTTGGAAATACGCTCTGACCGTATCTAGTGGAATGCCATGAGATGTCGTCGGTAAATGTTGGTAATATACATTTTCCAAGTAACAATTATATATATATGTATATATATATATATGTGTATATATATATATATATATATATATATATATGTGTATATATATATATACATATATATATATATATATATATATATATATATATATATATATATATATATAATCATTTATACCATAACTATCGTCAATTATAATCATCAATTCTTATCAGGTATTTACTAGCGTCAAACGTATATTATATACTATTATTATTATTTTTTGTAACCATCGAATTGTTCGGGGGGGGGAGATATTTGCGAAGTGATTTGTATGCAAACGACAATTACCTAGATCTTTACGTTAATGTTTTTATGTGTACGTGCAATAAGGACGAAAGAAAATTGCAACTGAGGTGTCACAGATATTTTTAGTCGAAGCGGTGGTATTGTATAAATATGAAAATAAAATTGGCACATTTTGAATATGCACCAAACGATAATGGAATAAAAAAGAAATTTGCGGAAATCTGGTAATTTTTCTTTTAAGTTATAGTCAACCGACGGATATGAAAAATCTGCCGAATTGGGAAAGTTTTTCACGAACGAATTCGCAAGAAGTTTTTTATTTTAACGTAAATGAAGATGGAACTCGTTTCAATTTTTTAACATCCTGCAGGGTTTGCTTTAAAATTGAACTATTCGATAGTGACACGATTAAAATACTACATTATTTTAAGACGTTGTTTGTAACTTATCGATGTCGGACATTAAATACGTCACGACTGAATAAAAGTAACTCGAACCGTAATAAAATCGCTTTCATTCGGATGTTAAAGGAACGAAAATTTAGGATGTAAAATAAAAATCAATCGATCATTGAACCCGTTGGTTCGTTTTCTCCATTCGGTCCTATTCAATGCTATTGTGTTTAATTGATTGTACGTTGTACATTTCATGTCTTTTACTATTTGCGATATATAACTGTTCCTCGGTCTTCCTCGATATCTTCCTTATTGTCCTTTCTATGATTTTCGTTATCATTTCGTCATTCCTTATTATATGCTCCATCATTACAGCTTTTCTTTCCTTGATAGTATTCAATACACTGCGAGTTTCCGCTACTTTTTTCAAAACGTCTTCTTTTCTGATCTTTTCCATCCATTTTAATTTTAACATTTTCCTTCATCATCATATTTCTGCACTTTTTCTTCTCATCATTCGCATTTATTGTCCAGGTTTCGCACTCGTACAGCATTACGCTCCATATTCATATTCGTACTTTTACTGGTTAGCATTGCATATTTCTGCATGAAAGGACTTTTTGCCAGATTGATCCTACGTTTTATCTCCTGTGTGAGTTTTCCATTCTCTGTTATCAGACTAACGAGATATATCGCCTGTTTGGTTTTATTTACGATTTTGTTATTAAGTATAATATGTTGTCTTTGTTGCAAGTGCGCGCTCTTTCACATATCGGAATTTTCGTTTTATCTTCGTTTATTTTCATATTATAATTTTCTAAATGTCTTTTTATTATGTAAATTAATAAATCTAAAAAATTCCTATAATTGTTATAATCTGACGAAGGCAAGTGGTATATCGCTAAATTTTTTAGCTCTGTTGAAGCGAAATCAAAGAGTATATCGATAAATGCTGTAAGTTTTTCTAATATTTAAATATTAATGATTTTTCGTATTGGAAGATATGAAAAATGACTGAAGCTGCTTTCCACGGAAACAAATTTTCTTAGTAATCGGAGTCAGCTTTATGTAAATCCACAGAACTTAAATAAAATCCCTAATCCCAATATTTGTAAAACACGAACAGACTAAATACAGAATATTTGTCTACAATGTGACGATTAATTTAGACAAGACAAAATTATTAACTCTGTTAAAAACTATATTAGTCTACCGAAAATTAAGTACCTCAGCTCCTAGTTCCACAAACACATTGACCTGTCGCTAGAAAAGAAGAAGGAAAATATTTCCGAGCGTGAAAAATCATTGTCTACGCTTCGTATAATATCTGATCAGTATTACTACATGACATGGAGAGTTGGGCGCTACGCAAAAGTCACAAAATAAAATAGCAGTCTTCGGAGTAGCGTAGGTGTAACGTCGGCACGTTCTCAATATCTTATTATGAATATATTAAAAAGGCGAAAGGACTAAATTGCATTTAAAGAAAAGCCGAGTTGATGCGTATAACATGAGGGCCTTGAACATGCGTACAGATATCCAGAAAAATATCATTTACTTCAGATCGTACTGAATGTAGGCATTGAATACAAAGAAAAATGCCCTAGATAGGAGATTTAAGTACGAACGGAATCGGAACAGGTTGCAATATCGAATCGATCAGCTTAACTAAAAAGTCAAAATTAGGAGAAATAAACGAACCCATAATTGAAACCGAACCATTAAAATCAATCGAATGGTAAGCAATCAAAACACATGAAAAAATAGGAAACAGAGAAATTTTAGAAGAAAAAAAAGTTTACAGTCAGAAAAATTGTTTAACGACACATATATAT
This sequence comes from Coronaproctus castanopsis, assembly GCA_032883995.1. Taxonomy (NCBI): domain Eukaryota; kingdom Metazoa; phylum Arthropoda; class Insecta; order Hemiptera; family Monophlebidae; genus Coronaproctus; species Coronaproctus castanopsis. The sequence continues at coordinate 130,765,139 of CM065053.1, forward strand.
ATATATATATATATATATATATATATTTATTTATTTAATGGATTCCTTTTATTAAGCCTCGTAGTAACATGTCTTAGTATGTGTTTCCGCGGTTTTTCGTCAGTTCTTCTCGGTGCTTCTTCTTTTGTTACGTTATCTATCCATTTTATCTTTAACGGCACAAAATTTCCACGTCGACAATCTTCTCTTTTTAAGTCATTGCGTCTTATATAAAAACCGAATCTTACGTATACACGCGTTAATTTTTTTTTAAAAAGATTTTTCTTTTTTTTTTTTAATTCAATGAATTTGAATTTTTATATTTTGTATCTGCTGATTTTACTTTTTATGCCTTTTTTACTAGGATGATGTTATTTTACGAATTCTTTATTTTGTTTATTTTTTAATCATACGTTTATATAGGAAATATATAATATCGTTGCAAATATTATCGCGCAGGTACTACCGTTAATTATAACAAAACAAACTTTTTTTTTTTTTTTTTTTTTTTTTGACGATTTTTATTAAAAACTACTACGCCTATTCTTAATACGGGCGCCAAAATTATGAAGGGGTGAGATTATTATTTTTGTTCTGGGAATCGGAAAAAGATCCGGATGAATAGTATCCTGCCCATGAAGTGAAAAAATAAACTTAAACATGAGAAAAAGGCGATGAATAAACTGAGGTTCCACGATAAAAATTTACCAGAATAGAAGATACGCGGGCTAGAAAATACAGTTTCAACGCTGGCTTAATTTTATTTAGCCCTCCCATCAGTACCTGTAGATAAGAGCAAATTAACTCGTTTATTCGAACGATGAAAACTTCCAAATTTCCTTGTTATTATTATTATTTAGTTCAGTCCCTTTATTCTTTTTAGGAAAATTCCGTGAAAAAAGTTTTAAAAAAAATTGTGGTATTTTTTCATACCACCCACCATGATTAACGAGGTGCCGGGGTCTTCTTCTCGACGATTTAGGTAAATTTTATTTAATATACCGACGAGACCGATTCGCTTTAAAGAAATAGTAATCACAAACTCACCCAGTTAAACGTTCTTTTTTGGGCATATATATGTGTGTGTGTGTGTGTTTGTACAATATCGATAATAAAACTCGCAGATAATTAAAGCAATATATTGTCGTCAGGGTATAAGACGAATTCTCGACTAAAAGATATCCAATAACAAGAGGGGTGAGGCAGGGATGCATTCAACACATACGCAGAAGAAATCATAAAAAATACAATGATAGTAAATGCTGGCGTTAGAATTAACGCATACCCGATAGGATGCATAAGTTATGCAGATGATAAAGTATAGAGTTGCAAAATATGTTGAGTAAATTAGATCGAGGAGGGAAGAAATTAGGAGTGAAAATCAACTTTGGAAAAACTAAAATAATGAACCACTACTGGCAAGTCATATCCTAAGATAAACATTGAAAGGAGAACGGTGGAAACAGTTAAAGAGTTCAGATATTTAGGAGCTCTGTTTACCAATGACGGAAGATATATTAAAGAAATTAATGGCGAAACAGGTATTTACTAATCTCTAGGCGATACTAAAAGCTCGAAAATTAAAAATGGATACGAAAATGAGAAATAATCAGTGCTATGTAATGTCGGTAGCGAAATACGCCTGAGAGACGTGGATTGAATGTATAAAATGATTAAACGCATTTTAAATGTGGATGTTCAGACGCATGTGGCGAATCTCACAGTGAGAGAAGAGAAATACAATAAAGAAATGCTCCAAAAAAAAAAAACGGAATTGAAAAGATGATCCTGGTAGATGACATCATGAAGAGGAAACGAAAATATCTGACACACAAAATCAGAAAAGAAGAATTATGTATAGGGGAAAATCGAAGGGAAGCCTCCTCGGGGTAGAAAAAGACTGAAAATGGTAACATCAGGAATGGAACCCAAAACCGTTAAGGACATAGTGGATGCTGCAAGGAGCAGATGATTATAGGGGGAGATATTCGATTTAACTACATATAGATGTTGGCGTATGCAATGTTTGAAAATCAAAGACGCATCGTGATGATGATGATGTTACGGCTTAGACAATGTAACACTGTTCTAGAAATGTTACTATATGACAGAATAATTGTAGATTATACAGATGGAGAAGGTGTAATATACGAGGAATGTAGTAAGATAAGGTAAAGCTCAGAACGTAACGGCGCCATAGCGGATCGTTAAAAAAACATCATGGAAATTGCGGGTTGTCTGTTTGGAATGGAACGAACAGAAGTGAGTTTCTGTAAGGTGCATATGGAAAATACGATCACTTAACAAATGGTGTCCAAATCGTAATCAACTGATGAGTACAATTCCTTCGTAAAGAAGTAGAAAACCACGGACGTTTGGAGTGTTCCCAATGATGATCCTTACCAGTTGTGCTGAGTGAATGATATCCAGGTGAAAAACTGAAGAGAGTACTAATCGTTTATTATTGTTCTGAAATATTTGTATCCGATAATTCTTATTTACGGTTAAATTACTCGTAACGTTTTGATCACCTCTTTTACGACTATGAATTTAGAGTGTTTGACGTATTAATTCGAGTATCATATTCTTCACTCGCAGCAAAGAGTTGGTCTAACATACATTGTAACTTTGAAGGTTTCCCGCTATAATTGCTAAATAGTCTGCATATCTGAAGTTCTTGTTTCCATTTACTTGTTATTCTGTAGACCCAGCTGGTAAATCTTCTCCATATACATGTGAAACAAAAGGAGTGAGAGTATACAACCTTGCCATACACTCTTCGTAATCTTAAGAAGTAAAAGAGTTATTTTTAAGGTCATCGCTGATGACGGTCCGAATCATCAAAGAAAAGAGCTCTTGTCTGATTTATCTAATGTAATCAATGGAAATACGATATACAGTACGTACAAGAAATTCGTCGACCACGAACAAAAGTCGTGTGTAGAAACACCATACGATAAAAATGGCAATGCTGTTTTTGCGGGAAATGATAACATCAAGATTCCTTTGACCGCTTTTCTAGATATATTATTTCGCCGATTCGTTTTTCAGCGAATAGTTTTTCACTTCTATCCGTGTGATCATTACGATTCACCATGAGTCCTGCTTGTTAGCACTTTATTCCAAGCTGCACACACAGACATCCACGCAACCATTAATTTCACGCAATTAGTTATTGTACTGAATACGGCTAATAATTCTCCTTTGTATCATATCTTTCAGTCGTATTATAATGTTAGCTTTTGTAATACGGAAATATTAGATTTACTTAGCTGTTCACGGTATATTCGCCTCCAGAAATACATTTCTAACGCGTTGTCTTTTTTTCCCGCTACCAACACTCTAGGGCATATAGGATGATGGACATTAGTAATGTATTAACTAGAAGAGTTTTTATATAGATAGCAAAAGTTTGGAAGATCAACTATCTGTACAAATATATACATATATATATATATATATATATATATATATATATATATATATATATATATATATATATTGTTATGTACGGAAATATCCTAGTTATAAAGAACAGCAAAATATTTATTGGAAATGGAGGTGTTCTTACGATTACAATTAACAAAAAAATATTTCTTTGTAAGTTGTAGTGCTTATTTTTTCGTGTGTGTGCGTTCTTAGTTTTAATATTTTATAGTATCTTAAAAATTTACCGTTTTCATTCTAAAGAATTTTTCTTTCTGTTTTTTATTTATTCCTACGGTATAATTCTAAACGAATTTTATAAGTTAAAATAAGTTGGTTTCGTACTTACGACATATGTTAGGTAGAAATTTTCGCTACCTTACGCCGGTACTTTAGATAGAAAGAGTAGAACACATTTTAACGAGAGGTAGACATGTGTTTACCACCGGCAGCAGGTGCTTAGATATTAATTTTAAGATGTATCCCACAATTCGAAGTGGAACAACGGAAAGCGCCGATTTTACACGTAGAAAACCACATGACGAGGATTAGGCAGGTGAAATGGATTAGTTATTTATCGATACGAAAAAACGGCTCGTGTGTTTTTCTTTTATCTTTTAAACGTACGTATAAATTTATCTTCGAAGTCATTATTCGCTGTAAAATAAACGTGTTAACACACCTGTCTCAGTTTTTTCGCAGGATTATATTGAAAGTTTCAATATTTGTATATATATATATATATATATATATATATATATATATATATGTATATATATTCTGTATTGTATTGCGTAAAGTGAAATAACAAATATAACCAATAGAAATACCAACTATCGACAAAAAAAGCTGATAAAGTTTTTCATCATTACGTAACTCTTAATTATCACAGAGAAGTCAGTGGCACCCAATTCCACGTAACATATGTGCACGCATCTGTATTGCATGTAATTAGTGTCTTTGGTTATTAGTACATTTTGTACGTAAAATAAAGATACAATGGCTACAACATTCGTCAATGAGCAATATGACGACGATGGTGATGATGATGATTTAAGGCAGGAGTAAGTCAAAGATCTTTGGTGTCGTATCTTTTTAAAGTTTATTTAGAGTTAGCTGTTAAACAAGCATTTAAAAGTACTAACTATGGAATAAATATAGGATGAGAAACATATAAACTATAAAATTCGCGGATGACTAGGTGATACCCTAAAGAAAGGTGGACATACTTCAAAAGATGATACGGCATTTAAATGAAGTAGGGACGGTACTAGGTATCGTAAAAAATGTGGAAAAAATGAAAGCAACGGTATTAAAACGAAACCCATCCGGGTAAGGAGCAGGTGTGGAATGGCTTACAGATATGTAGGTTTTCTATGAATAAGACATCAGTCGGATAAACAGCCGCGGACCAACAAAGACTACTAGTGTTACGCCTCTAGCAGACGATTGCAGTAGTGATAGGGCAAGGGGACAGGAGAACGTAGATGTACAGCTTGAGGAACTGTCTACTAAAAGTCTGCACACATCCTATGACTGTGTCAACCTCGGCTAGTTTAGGTGACCGTGAAAACCTTCAATCGTTGTCAGGGTTTTTACCTAGAGGCTAAGGAAGACAATCCTGACGGAAAAGAAAACTTAAATACAGAAGCGTCTGTCTGTAGCGGAGCAGCTAGCTGGTCAGCGTCTAAATTTAACTTAGATACTGTGTTTGTCAATGTTTATTTAATAATAGCAATAAGTTTACTATCTACACCCAATTCGTCTAATATGTTAAATAATGTTTCTCTGTCTATAGAGTCGAAGCTTTCTTAAAGTCAACAAAAATTAATGTTTTTGATTCTCAATCTCGTATATTTTAGTATTAATTTAAAATTTAGTATCTGTTCTGGACAAGATCTTCCTTTTCTAAAATCACCCTGATATTCTCCAAGCTGTCTGTCTACTTCATATTCCAATCTAATTTGTAACGCTTTTGAAAGAATTTCGTACATTACCGTTAGAAGCGATCGGTAAGGTTCTATTTTCATTTTTATGAAGGCGGTGAATTAACGCCATTTTCCAATCAACTGGTACATTTTCTCATATCCCTATTTCTTGAATTATTTTTTGTAATATACGATTTTATCGAAATATGCATTTTTCAACACAGTTATCCAATTATGGCATCCTCCCTTGCTACTTTGTTATTTTTCAAATCGGTAATAATGTCTTTGGTTTCACGTACATCTCGCGCGACTGGTTTCGGAAATGTCTCCCTCGGTTGTTCATAGTTTAGTATTTTTTTTTAAATATTTCGCCAGCACTTCACAATTATCTCGATTGTTTAAAGCAAGTTTTCCTTCTTCATTTCTGAAGCATAAACTGGGCGATTGATACTTTTGTAAATTGTTCCTAAATGTACGATAGAATGATCTTGTATTACTTTTCATAAAGTCTTCTTCAGGCTGTAATAACTGTTCTTTCGTATACTTTCGTTTTACTCCTCTTATAATCCGAGCTGTTTCCGTCCTTTGATTCTTAAAATTCACATAATCATCCAATGCCCTTTTTTCCACATCGCTTCTTTTTCCTAATGCTTGTTTACAAATTTCATTCCATCATCTGGGTCTATCTGAAACTCTCCTAGATTTGAATTTGGAGATTTTCACGTTTTTTGCTTCCGTGGTAATTTTTTAAAATTTTCTGACATTAATAGGTTCCTGTTATCTGGATATCGATATCGTTCGTTATTTCGGCTTTTTCGTCATATCTAACTCACATTCATTCTGGCTTTTCGTAATATTTATTTATACATTCATTTACACCTGGATTGCTGTCGGTGAGATAATACCAGTTTACTACTTTATTATATTATTATACTACATTATTATTATAAAACGATATAAAGTTTTACACACTCACTCGTAATTATTATACGAGCACGTATGTTACCATTGCCGATATGCAGTCGGCAATCGTAACTACGTCGCATTACACCAATACACACGCACTATCTCATCCGCAATCGTCGTTATCGTCGCCATTATATACTAACGTTACTAATTTCGCCGCACCAATACTATCGCAAAGCCATGTTGTACATTCCGACAACAACAACGCAACAACATTATCCACACCTATAGTCTCATATCCGCATCAAAACGTTGTTTATCAGGTACCAACACAAACGTATTATACTTTAACTCCGAACACGCAATTCGTTCCCTTATCTAACAATGGTCCGACTTCCCATATAATTAACGATAAAATAAGTGAAAATGTAGACATAACTGATGATAGCAATACAATAATATCAAATTACTCCGAAGACGCATTATCGACATCGTCGCAAAAACTCATAGAGAACGACTGGCAGATTCCTAAAAAGAAGGCACGAAAAAGACTATTGAATGAACAACAAAATTTAAATAACTACCGTACGAAACAAAACAGGTTCCAATATTTACAGATCGAAGACGAAGATTTACATAATGAGAATCCAATTACACACTCGGCCCATAATGCATCAACAGAACCTTCACCGCCGCCAATATTTGTGCATGATGTAATTAACTATTCGAGAATGTTAAAAAAAATTACGGACGCACTAGGAAAACATGACTTCAGAGCGAAATCCTTGAAAGATAACGCTGTTAAAATCAACGTGCAAACCTCTGACGATTATAGAAGACTAATCGCAACGTTTAAAAAAGAAGACATAAATTATCACACCTACCAACTAAAACACGAAAGAGCGTATAAAGTTGTAATTCGCGGTTTACACCCCTCTTTCACAATCAGCGATATTAAACAGGCACTAGAAGAACAAAGTTTTCAAGTGAGGTCCGTGTTCAATGTTAAAAATAGAAGAACTAAAGAACCTCTCCCCCTGCATTTTGTTGATTTGGAGCCGGCTGACGAGATTAAACGTATATATGATCTCGACTTATTATTACATTCGAAAATTAGAGTAGAAGCCCCACACGTAAAAAGGGACATACCCCAGTGCACTAGATGTCAAAAGTATGAGCACACAAGATCGTTTTGTAATCGTCCCTATAAGTGTGTTAAATGCGCCGGTAGTCATAATTCAGCCGATTGCAAAAAAGAAAAAAACGTACCGCCGAAATGTGCATTATGTGCGCAGCAACATCCCTCTAATTACAAGGGATGTGAGGTATATCGCAAATTATACAATGCGAAATATAATGTAGAACAGACGCTTCCTGACAAAGTAAATATTCCCGCAAGCCGCAGTAATGTTGTACATGATATTATCCCACAAAATGAGCAAGAACGTCTGTTATCATATGCAAAAGTTACGTCGGAGACGAATGGCGCCAATGCGGTATTTAATCCGGGCAATAATGTCTATAATGATGTTAGTCCCTCAAATGGTGGTGGTAATATAATGAATAACCGATTCGCAACTAACTCGCCTACTAGTATAGATACATTATTAAGTGCATTTTTGAGTGAATTTAAAACCATGTTTCAACAGTTAATGAACCAGAACGCCATGATATTAAATTTATTGTCCTCAGTCCTGAATAAAACTAGTAAATAATGACTACTTCAATAAGAATTGCACTTTGGAACGCTAATGGCGCGTTACAACATAAGTTAGAAATAGAGCTCTTTCTGAAATCTCACTACATTGATATACTTCTCATCTCGGAAACACATTTTACAAATAAAACAGTTTTTAATATTCCCAATTACGATGTGTACACTTGTCTTCGGCCAGATAATAAAGCTCGCGGCGGTAGTGCAATTATTATTAAAAAAACAATCAAGCATTACGAGGAGCAAAACTATTCGGAAAAAAGAATGCAGGCTTGTACGATAAAATTATCTTCATTTATTGGAACTGTCGCCATTTCCGCCGTATACTGCTCTCCAAACGAGCGATTGGATGAAAATCTGCTTTTCAAGTATTTCAAATCATTGGGAGCGAAATTCATATCTGGCGGAGATTGGAACTCAAAAAGTCGCAAATGGGGCTCTCGTTTAGATAATCCTCGGGGGAAAATTCTGGAAAAAGTAATTTCCAGCCAAAATCTAGGTTACTTTTCGGCAGGGGAACCTACTTACTGGCCTCAAGATCGTAAAAGGAAACCCGATCTGCTTGACTTTTTTGTAACAAAAGGAATATCATCATTACATATGAGAGCAGACTCGTGTTTCGACCTACAGTCAGATCACTCGGCAGTTATATTAACGGTAAGCATTTCTCCAATAACAAAAACACCTGTTCCATGCCTTATCAATAAAAAAACTAATTGGCCATTGTTTAAACAATATCTAGAGTCTGAAATAAAGTTAAATATGTCGCTGAAAACTAATTTTGATATTGATAAAGCGGTACAAAACCTAACAGAAACTATACAAAATGCTGCGTGGCTAGCCACTCCCACTGTAAAGCCACCAAAGGGGTTTAATAATGTTCCAAAACATATACTGACACTAATACGCGAAAAGAGAAAATTACGAAACGCTTGGAACACAACGAGAAATCCGGCTATTAAAACGCAACTGAATAGAAAAATAAAGCAACTACGTAAAGTATTACGTGAAAATAAAAATGCAATGCTTACAACATTTCTATCGAAATTATCGCCGACCAAACAAGATGATCACTCATTGTGGAGGGCGACCAAACGTTTTCAACGGCCAATTGTGCATATTCCTGCGATAGAAAAACTCGACGGTAGTTGGGCTCGTACTAACTTCGATAAAGCAGTGCTCTTTGCAAATTATTTCTGCGATGTATTCACACCGAATGCCCAAGTTAGTGACTGCACGGATATTCTTGAATACCTAGAAAAACCAATGCAAATGAATCCACCTATAACACCGGTTACCCCAAATGAGATTCAGCAACTTATTAAAAATATGAAACGGAAAACATGTCCCGGATTTGACTTAATCACAGCTGAGCTTTTAAATGAGTTGCCACGTAAAAGCATTGTACTCATAACACAAATATATAACGCTGTCCTACGTAACCAATATTTTCCCTTGAGTTGGAAGTTTTCTCAAATAATTGTTGTACCAAAGCCTGGTAAATCGTCTGAATTGGTTTCGTCATACAGGCCTATTTCGCTGCTTCCCGTTCTTTCAAAGCTTCTAGAAAAACTAATTTTAAAACGATTATTCCCAATATTATCTATGAATTCAATAATTCCGAATTTTCAATTTGGTTTTCGTAAGCGTCACAACACTGTAGAACAGGTTCACCGATTAACAAAGATTATTGAAAATAGTTTGGAAAACAAGAATATCTGTACAGCTGCATTTTTGGATGTTAAGCAAGCTTTTGATCGGGTGTGGCACCAGGGACTGTTGTACAAGCTTAAACTCCTGCTTCCTCACCCTTTCTATCTACTACTTAAATCGTACATACAAGAGAGATACTTTCGAGTGAAAATAGCTGATGAATACTCAGATATTTTTCCAGTAAGGGCGGGCGTACCGCAGGGAAGCGTCCTCGGTCCAATATTATACTTAATTTACACGTCCGACTTCCCTAAGCCTAGTAATGCAGAAGTAGCATTGTACGCCGATGACGCAGCAATCCTAGCTGTGGATAAGAGTGAAAACACAGCCACAAAAAAACTGCAGGAGTCACTCGGGCATCTAGAGACTTGGCTAAAACGATGGCGCGTTGTAGTCAATGAAACTAAATCAGCGCATATTTCTTTCACAAATCGAAAGATTGAACGCCTGCCAATCAAAATAAACAACATTGTCATTCCAAATACCAATAGTGTAAAATATTTGGGCATGCATTTGGACACTAGGTTGACTTGGGCTACCCACATACAGAAAAAAATCGAGCATTTGAGGCTTAAAACCAGATCTATGTCATGGATGCTAACTAGTAAATCAGGGTTATCGTTGGAAAATAAAACTCTGCTGTATAAAATTGCCCTAAGGCCGATCTGGGTATATGGTATACAACTGTGGGGTTGCGCCAAAACATCTAACTTACAGAAAATACAACGATATCAAAATAGGGTATTAAGAACTATTACTGCAGCTCCCTGGTACGTCTCAAATCTTACCCTCCATAACGACTTAAACGTTATGTTTGTGGAGGATGAAATAAAAAGACAAGCAAACAAACATGTTGCACGAATTAGCGTTCACACGAATCCACTTGCTACTGATTTGCTGAATGATTCCGGTGAAATACGCAGGCTGTGGCGAAGTAAGCCTCTAGACTTTGTCCAACCAGCATAGATTTAGAGGGAGTACTGTTGAGTACTACCCTTCCACAAAAAATCATTCATCTCATTAAGTCAATCACTAAATGACCTCTAACATTGGTCAGTTGTGATGGGAAAAATTAAAAAAAAAAAAAAAAAAATGGTTAAAACCTTGACATACCTCTATCAAAGTTTCACCATTTATATTTGTCCTCCTATGTGCGGGATATTCGCCTACAGTTTTTTTTTTTGTATCTTCTTTACCTGAACATTAAAATTTCCTGTTAATATTTTAATATTACTCATAGAAATTTTTGACATTTCATGCTCCAGAAGTTGCTAGAATTTTAAAAGTTTTTTCAGGATTTTTTCGATTAACATTATTAATTGGAGCATGAAAATTTATCAACGTATATGTTTTATTTATACACCGTATAGTTATAATAGATAGACGTTCGCTCGAGGAGTAGAAGTTGTAATTGAGTTTAATATATTTTTGTTTACGATAAATCCTGTTCTAAGATATGATATCTTTGTTCCAGATAAATGAATCACAACCGTCTTAGATTTCCATGGTTTTGCTTTTTTTAAAAACATTAAAGCGCAATTGCTTATTATCGGATCGTCTATTCCCTATGAAACTTACAGAAACTCCTTACTGCCCTCTACATACTGGACGTCGTGAAATTTGTAATATATTTTCTTCGAATGTCCTTCTTTAATAACATTACGTTCTGAATTATATTGTAACCGTCCTCCATACAATATATTGTCCCTTCTTCATGTTGATAATTTACATGTATTTTCTAGAGAAGTTGTCCACTTTTATAGAAATATGAGTTAGTTCGTACGTCAGTATCACGTTGGGCTGTGAAGCCACACCATTAAAAAAAAAAAAAAGGTATGCATATATATTATTTTTAAGGGATGAACAATTATGATACAAATAATTTATAAATAATGAACTGACCCGAACGTATCCAATTTAGTTTATATGGCGCTCCGATTAGTACGCAGAAAATTTACGCGATAAATTTAATTTGTTTAAAATTTAGACGTATTTTGCGGGTCGTTATTTCGAATATTGTGAAAATATTGAATTTAACCTAATTTGTCATTTAAAATTTCAGTGACATTATTAGTATCTGTAAAATTAACGTTGCTATAGATTGCGTCAATACACGCTTAATGTTATCGCTTGAATTATGTACTGCGCACTTATTTGTATGCGCTAATCTCAATTTAGTAATCCTTAAATAAATCGTATCTTCGGTAGCCAACTAAGTATTGATCGAAATAAATTTGTTTTTGCAAGAAATTAAGAACGAACGAGATAACCTCAGTCATTCTTATTTATGGACAGATTAAGCGACTAGTGGAATTTTATGGTCGTCCAAATAAGGGCAGATAATATTTATCGGTTTATAGTTGCGATATCGATTAATTTAGTGCTCGTAAATACGATAAAGTGTACATATTGACATTATTTAGCTGCGAGTCTTTCGGTAATCGCAACATTTTCAACGTCGAATATTTTATAAATATTAAAAAACTTTTATAACGTCTTCCGGAAAATATAACTAATCTTTAAAATCAAAGTAAACCGGTAAAAAGTAAAAAATTGCTCGTATATCAATTTTTCGCCATTGTGTCCTATCCATTGCGACCTTCATCAGTTCTTCAACCGTTACACCCGGTCCTACACATTACTTGGTCTATATACCGGTTTGGACACCGTCCTCTTCGTTGTTTTCCATTTATCTTTCCCTGAATAATCAATTTTTCTATTCCATCAGATCGTGATATGTGACCGAAGCATTTGAACATACATCTGTACATCCGTGATACGATAGTAGCCTTTCGTTATCATTGACATTTAGTTCTGTTCAGATTGATACATTGGTTTTTTTAGCTACCTGCGGAATTCGTAATATTCTGCGGTAGCGTGTCATTTCGAATGCTTCTATGAGTTTCTGATCCACGCTATGTATATTCCAAGACTCAGCACCGTATTGTTGCGATACGAAATACCAACGTTTGTAATAAAAAAACAATTGTTCTACCAAAAAAAAAAAGGGGAAAACAAAAGTGCATTTTTACTATATGTCTGCAAAAAAATGGTCAGCTTTTGATGAAATTGTTTTTGTTTTACTCGTCTCTAAACCTAAATATTAAACCCCCTTCAGTAGAACCTTACATACAAACTATCGTTTTTAACACCTTTAAAAAACCATATATGCAATGCAATTCATACAAAACGACATTTTTGTCATATCTCACCCGAAAATGGTCAGATTTTGATGAAACTATTTAACCCCTAAATATTAAACACCTTTGGGTGGGTATTATATTGTATATATATATATATATATATATATATATATATATATATATATATAAAATGTAGCAAAAGATATATATCTCAAATGTAATAAAAATTTTCATTTTAAATGTTTAGTACTTCCTAATTGCATACTTCATAATAAATAAGTAAACACAGGGCAAAACCTTAACAATAATTAGACCCCTTAGGAGCTTCCCACTTGCGGAGACCATAAATCGGAACTCCCTCGTAGAGGCTTAGGTAGAACCCCTAGTGATAAATTAAACAGAATAAAAACATAGTTTAATCACTATAAAAATTACGCACCTTGCACCTTCTTGTTGAAACAATGTACGACCCAGACAATGAGGAAGTAAGGGAAGAAAAACAAGTTTATCATTTCGATATAGCGCTTTCAGTTGATAGTACCAGTGAAAAAATAAGGCCCCACCCATCAAAGACGGTTACTCGCTCAGTAGCGGTAGTTCTGTTTGTTTAGGAACCCGGAAAGTAGCATGACGATGAGCCCCCCCAGACAGGGACTCCGAATAATCGCTGCCCAAACTAGATCGATATTTGTGAGGGTACGAATCTTCTTTTGTGTTCAGTACGTTTTGCTGTCTCTCGGAAGTTTTCAACTCGCCTTAAAAAGATGGTACAGGTTTACACCGCTTAACCTTGAATTTTTTAAACTCTCTTTGCACTGTCCTGACCGATTCACGCCGAAAATAACGTTCCACTGATAACTGAAACTGGACAAAAACGAATTTCTCGTGTGTGTGTGTGTGTGCACTAAACGTGGAGCACATGGTTTGTGTTGTAGCAGTGTTACCAACTACGCTGTTCAAAAACAAAACCGTCCGTCTTCTCTGGGTCACCGTATATATAATGATTAAAATTTGGAAATAGGCAATGAAAAACTGATTATTTTCGACATCGATTTATATTCTATATTGTAGACAGTCTTTTATGGTGAGTAAATATCTTCTTCTTCTTCAACGGCAATTTCCCGTTGGTGCGGGGTCTGCCGTACAAATTGATCGTTTCCATCCAATTCGGTTGTTTGCTAATTCTGCGGATATATCAGCATCTCTGAGATCTCTCGTTATAACATCGTGCCATCTTTGCTTTGGTCTTCCTACTGGCCTTTTACTAGGAACTTGAAACGTATGCGCTGTCGATATCAGTGAGCCACTTCCAGCATCTTGAGCTCGTAGTATGTGGCCATACCACCTTAACCGGCTTTCACGTAGTTTTACGATAGGCGCGACTACCATTGCTGCGCGGATTCGTTCATTTCTGATTCGATCTGATAAACGGATACCCATTGACGATCTTAACATGCGCATTTCTATAGCATGTAGCGATATTTCAGCCATGTAAACAGAACTACCGCTACTGAGCGAGTAACCGTCTTTGATGGGTGGGGCCTTATTTTTTCACTGGTACTATCAACTGAAAGCGCTATATCGAAATGATAAACTTGTTTTTCTTCCCTTACTTCCTCATTGTCTGGGTCGTACATTGTTTCAACAAGAAGGTGCAAGGTGCGTAATTTTTATAGATTTGGATGTGCCACCGTCTCTCTGTACACAGGAACCAAGATATCTAAAGCTGTTTGTCCGAGGTAGTTGTTCTCCAAATAATTGTGTGGGCCCAACGGTGAGTAAATATACACGCCTATTATATAGATACGTGTTTGTGTGATATTTTCGTGTATGATATGTGCGCAATTTTCTCTGCTGTATTAACCTGGATATTATTACGCCTGGTGTTTCAACATCTTGATGATGTGTCACTCACGATGCATTTTTCACTTCCATCGATTTAACCGCTAGAAGCGAATTAACGACATCGGTGAAAAATAATCGGAAAACTTGATTAAGTTTCTGACAAGTAACCGGTTAGTCGAATAATTGTGACACAGTTGGAGCCTAATAGGATTATTTTTTCAAAAAATTATAGAATATGCTAGTATTATTTATTACTTAAAATTGAACAATATATATATATATATATATATATATATATATATAATAGAATAATATTAGTAAATGTAATATCTGCGTACAGGGCAATTTCCTACTGTGCAACAAATGTTATTGCTGCCCGTTGAATTGTATTGGAGGAAACAAATGAGATAGAAATGCTAGAAACGAAAAATCTCCATAGAAAGGGGCTATAACAGAAAGAATTAATAAAATAAAATATACAGCCAAGTGGGAGGAACAATGACCAAGTAGAACGCTGAACACATAACTTTAACTATCGTTCAATTCGGTTAACGACGGCACTTTTATAATCCGTTAAAAAGAATTATCGACGAAAGGAATTCCGAATGACAGGAGGACTACGAAATGGGGAGAAACAAACCGAATTTAGTTTCGTTACTCTATTAATCCATCATCATCACCGGGGGCATCAATCGAGAAAAGCAGTAAAGCAGAGGATGAGGAGACAAGGATAAATGAGCCGTTAAAATGTCCGGAATAAAGAGCAGAGGTTAACGCTATAATCTATCCGTCGGAAACAACTTAGCGGATAATCGGGAGTGAACGGATTAATAACACACGCGTCAGTTTGTTCCATTATTTAGGCGTTTTGCTAGTCAGTACTTCTAACACGTTCTCTACTTTCGATATAAAACGAATGAAATAAATTTCGAAATAAGATCAGATGATCAGTCGTTGACGAGAGGAAATTTATTAACATTTTCTGCTCTATTAATTAATACTCGTTGTAATTTTGGATTTAACGTTGCAAGTTTGTTTTGCTGGTAAAAGCTAATAAAACTATGCAGTATATCCGGTTTTCGATCGATATCGGATTATTACTAACGAGTTAATCAACGGGTAAGCGATTGGAAGAGTGGATGAATTTAATTAACTCGGATACATAATAACATATAATATGCACCATCCGAATGTGGCAATCGAGGCTAAATGCGAATATTCCAAAACCGTTTTGAAAAAACATTATATGGCATATGGTTTAATCTCAAGATATATTTACTAAATTCCGTTATATCTTTGAACAAAAAACAACCGAATAGACTGGTAACGATAGAAATGTTAAAATATCGAATGTAAACAATATCTAAAAGTGACATTAGATAGATCCCTTATTTGCAGAGATTACTGAAGGAATCCTCAACAAAGAATTAGTACACGAAATGGAATATATTGAAAAAGCTCTAAAAGTACTCTACGGTTATGGGAACTATAGCTCTTGCGTTATAGTTTCTCAACAGCGGGTACAGCTGGCACACTTCGGCTAGATTTGTAAAACATGTGGATATTGCCTTAAACGAAACGTCCGGTCTAATTACAGGTTTTATAAATCCAACGGCATTAAAAAATTTATCTCCTGAGCGGAATAATGGTACCATACATAAGACACCGTATAATAGCCGGCAAAGAAAGGACGTCCTAGTGTAAAGACGAGAATATATGGTCAAATCGAGGTGGCGTATAGACTGAAATCGAGAAAGAGCTTTATAAAAAGCACTAACAAACTAAAATCACTGAAAAAGAGCGGATGAGCCTATGGTACATTGATACCGCTTCAAATCCATCGAAATCACTGGAAGAAACTCTGGCGCCGGAATGTAAAGGAACATAGTCAATAAGACGAACGATCAACCGAATACGGGTGGGCTGTTCCCAAACGGCATCCGAGATTATGAAGTGGAGTTTAACGAAAGATCCGAGAACTCCAGACAACGACTGTACGGCTTACCCTACGTAATACTGTGTGAGGCTGTTTATATTTTAATCGAAGACGCTAATTTCTCTAGAAATGTTGCTGTGTGAGGGAATAATTGTAGATTATCCAGGTGGTGAAGGGACGAAGTGTAATGTATAGAGAACGTTGTAAAATAAGATAAAGTTCAGAACGTAACGACGTCAAAGAGTATATGAACATGATCAGAATTGTAAACTGTCTGTTCAGAATGGAAAAAGACAGAAGGGGATTTCTCTAAGTTGCGTATGTGGAAAAGACGATCAGGTAACAAATGATGACCAAATAGCCGTCTACTGATGGGTACGACTTCTTTGCGATTGATCTTCTTAAGGAAATAGAACCACGAAAATTTAGAGAGAGAGACGATTGAAGTTAATTGCCGAGAAGTGATCGATTAATACTCTCAGTGTACATTAGTTTTCAGTGATCCTGTGTTCCAGTTGTATAGAATGAATGATATCCTTGCGAGAAACTAAATAGGGCACTACGTCATTAGATGACGCGTCTTTAGCTAATGAATCAACAAATTCAATAAGGCTTGTAGTACCGCTGTACATTCAGCGCTAAATATTGAAAAATGATGACATAGTTCGTACATGTTACTAATATTCAGAGTGCTGGAATGAACATGGCTGCTCACGTTCTTAGAGTACGTAGTGGAAACCTTTCGGAGGTAATATTATTCCTTCGCGGTATGAAATTGACGATACGAAACGGAACGGTAAGTTGTTCATTTTCAGTAAATAATCATCTATCGTTTTATTCTCAATTTATCTTATTTCCATTTATTCATTCTTATAAAATTGTTCCAACTATTCGTGATGGTCCCCCCTCCCATCCTTCACACAATATTACATATACAAATTTTGGTCAGTTGGAAGAATATGTTTTACGTGTTCTATCGAACGCAATATTATTAATCCGGCAAACAATTATAAAAATAATAATTCATTTCTTTAAAAGATAACAATTATTTTTTTTAGATAACACAAAAGTAAACTACCTTTGTAAAATATATCAAGTCCCGCGTAAATAATAGTAATTTCTTTTTAAAAATAACACAATGCGAAAATGGAATTCTAATTAATCCTATAAATAGAAAATTTTCAAACAATTCAGGACTATTCTAGTAATCATTTAGTTCTTCAATCTTTCTAGCAACATAGAAAACATGATTATTCGTATTATATGTGGCCTAAGACTTAACGTCAACAACACTCCATCCGTTCTATTCACTCACAAATTAGGCCCTTCGACATTCTGTACTCAACCTTGCGACGATGGAGACACCAGATCGCCGATGAAAAACATCTATTTTTCAGTTGCAGCTATTATAGAATGTACCAACCAAAATTCTTGTCACCTTTTCTCAACTAATCTCATAAGCTTAGCTCACACACATGACCATATTCAATTACATATCAGCCTGTAGTGTAAATATTTAATCAGATCCATTTCTAACAGCCTTGGGTGCCCATATATAAAAAAAAATACAACATTTAATGACAAAACCTAATTGTCTCCCAGATAGTACTTTTTGTAATTATTTTCGTTGCGTTTTATATAATCGCCAATTAAAAGGAACTAACGCTACTTCAACGCACTATGATTAGACTGGTACTAACACGTATTACAAAGTGATAACTACCCACACATTCTAAGCTATTGATATTTGTAAATTACAGTCCCTCGATGGAATTTATTTAATTAATAATGTTTTGCGGCGTCGATTGTAATTCATTACATCTACTTTCAGTTTCATATTTTGTTGAACATTTCACATTTATACGCGAGAGCGCCTGTCTATTAGTCTCTGAACAACTAAAATATTTAAGAACTGCAATACGGTCAGTGAATATTGAAATCGGTTTGGCGTCAAAAATGCAGCATTAATAATAATAATAATTAAAAATAAAAACGTGGGTTCTTATCTATCAAATAAATGGCGTAAGGATTTTTGGTGGCGATTCAGGATCAGGCGATAACAACCAGAAATTATAGGAAATATATCATTAAAGAATCAAATATCTCCGATAAATGTCGAAAATGTGGCAAAGCGAGTGAAACAATAAAACACATTTTAAGTGGGTGTGAACAATTAACATCAAGATTCTATGTTAAAAGACACGATGATGTGGCAGCTATCGTACATCGAGAAATAGGAATAAAATACGGATTAATTAAAGATAGTCATATTATAAATCATACGCCAAAAAAAATCTTAGAACACGAACAGTATAAACTATACTGGGGAAAGGACTGTATTGACTGATAAAACAATCGAACATAACAGACCTGATATCGTTTTAATAGATAAGATAAATACATTATGTTAATAGATATACCAGGTAGTTTAAATATTGATAAAGTGTATGCAGAAAAAAAAATGAAACACAGAGAAAATGAAACGAATGATGAAACTCGATGTTGTAAAGATTGTACCATTGGTAATTGGAAACCATGGAATAATATCGAGCCAGTTTAGGTAACAGCATAAAGAACCTAGGACTATCACTATATACGAAGGAACCAATTCAAAAATCAGTATTATTGAACACTGCAATATGAGAATGAGAACCTTCTTTAACCATCAAGATAAAGGAAGTTTGTAATGCTTGCTAATTAAAAGCCGTATTACAAACTCAAACCAGCACTGTGAAGATTGCGGATAATAATAACATTAGTAGCAGCAATAGCAATAATAGTAATCGATAATCATAATACTGAAATTACTTTTTATTTCATTAATGAAATTACGAAAACATTAATTAATAGTAACTGTAATAGCGGTAAAAATAATTTTAAAAGAACAAAACACAAGATAGAAAAATTAAATTGCGATATCCATCTGAAAAAGAACACATAGAAGAAATAGGCAGAATGCACATGAAGATTTAAAGAACATTTAAATTCATATACGTACAATGATGGAATATCATTATTTCGAAAACATTGTAAAGAATTAAAACGTAAAATCAAAATGATATTAACCGAAATTATAAAATTTTACACGCAATGAAGATTATTAAAAAAATTATAAAAAATTACTAGAAAAAATGTAAATAAGGAAAGAAAGAGATAAAAATTATTTATGAAATTCAATGACAAATTTTGATGAAGAATTCGTTTTAAGAAGTACGTTATAAATTTAATCGGTTTTTATCTTGATTATTCTGGCTAGTTAGTGTATTTTGTTATGGAGCTACTTTTTATAATATTGTATATCTAAATTAAGAATTTCTTTACATTTTTTTTTTTTAAATATTTTTAATTTTTATTCGAAAATGCCTCAATAGTCGAAAATATTTGTAGTCTTTTAATATAAAATTTAGCGATTTTAACTGCTTGTTGTTGTTTATTTGATTTTCAGTGATAATTATAACACCAACGATAATTTCGATAATGAGAAAACACGATATGGTAATAATAATATTGGGCGTTGCAACGATATTTATAATCTATATTAATAATTAATTAGCTCGTTAAATTACGTTTCCTCATTGCGTTATCGTGATTGATACGAGTGGTGAAAAGTTTTTTATTGATCATCTGATATTCCTAAGAAATGTGATAATAAAAATGACCTTATTCATCAATACTATTTTCGGATATAATTTTAAAACGTATCTAAATTTAACTTTTCTCTTTCTCACTCTATCCTGTAAAATACGTCTTCCAGTTTTTATAGTTTCCATCTAAAAACTTATATATATTTACCCGATTATCATTTCACGACAATGAGTATTTTAAATGGTTAACGTTATTTTTAGCTACGACTTAATTAATTTATAGCCGGTGGAGCGTTGCTGTAGCAGAATAAATAAAATTATGTATGTAATTTTATTTGAAATTCGGAAGAATTATCTCGTTCAAATGTCAATTAATGAATACAATTATCGAAATGGAACGTCTAAATAAATGTGAATTCGTCGAAGACGAAAAAAAATAAACAAAAAATTTTGTTGACTGTCGACTCGTCAGCGTAGTATAATACATAATTGGCCACGTGAAACATATGGGTTTTTTAATTTCGTACTCTTCAAGATAATAGTCGTTGAGGATGTCAGTAGAGTAGGCAACTGCAGTCGTTTGAAATCAAAACGGAGACTGAATGAGTGAAATAAGCACATCCTAACTTTCGATGAAGAAAATAGAGTTGCCCCGATCACATTATCACTCGTTCCGTTAAACAATCAAGTCGAAGTAACTTTTGGCAAAGCTGACTTTAGCCAATTTTTCCGAGATATCGAACATAAATTCTTTTCATGTCGATTTTCCGATTGTGGCGCACGTGAATAAACGACACATTTCTTGCTGCATGGTGATAGAGAAGCACGCGATAGTTCTCTTTCGATTCTTGTCGCATATTTATCTTGCGAACACATTTCTCGCTGCATGGTGATGAAGAAGGAGGCAATCGTTCTCTTTCGATTCTTGTGGCATATTTATCAGGAGATTCTGATGCGTGTAAATGTACGATTCGTAAACAATCTGCTTCATTGCTCGCTTGACGTCCTTCGTTTTATTTTACAAGTTTGTATTCGCTTATTTTTTTTACGTACGCTGGTAAATTTGTTAAGTAAAATGAACAGTTGGAAGACATATTTTTGTACCAAGCAATCCCTGTATTTATTGAGAAAAAATACATATATACTAATCAATCTCACTCGGTTAAATTGCCAATATTACATACGTCACCACCCGATTCGTACGCGTTACTTTCGGACAGCACATCTAATTTAAAATACTTTTTTTGCAGAACATTCGCAAATTCAATTGTAAATATACATATTGGTTTGTTCATTTTATTTGCTTACAATCTAATCACGATATAACTGTTAACATATTGTTGGTTAAAGGTTATAGACACAGTATAATTTATAACTGGTGTGCGGGCAAGGTTTTTTGAAAATGCGATATGTATATTCGAGAAACGCTTGCGAGTCTGGCTACGAAGCTCGAAAATTGAAAATTAACACATTTATTACAATTTTGGGCTACCACCGTCAGTTTTAAGTATTACTTTTTGTTGGGAAGGTTAATTAGGATATACATTTCTTTTATTAGTTACTGACGGCAGAGTGCCTTTTTTTTTTGACGGTGTAATTTGTTTCGCGAGCGCTTTTAACGAAAGAATCGATGAAATCCTTTAAGGGAGATTAAAATATCTCCCGTCATATAGCCAAAATAAAGCAGCGTCCTCGAATTAATACTCGGAGTGTCGCGTCAATGTTGAAAAGGAATAAAACAAGCTGTGTACGCGGCATTAATGTTTTTTTAAAAAAATCGGAACAACCGTGTATGCCACTATGTATGGAATATAACGTAGTAGTTTTAAAATGTCCACCACTGCGGTATTCCACGGTGGCACGGATTCCAATGGTCCATTTTTCAACAACTCTGACGTATAGATCTTACTGAATTTGAACAGTTTGGTCGACTGCGGCTTATTGACACTGCGACTTCTGGAAACTTCGTAAAAAAAAAGTATAGTGTTTTTTTTTTTTTTTTAATGGGCACAGGATTTTTTCACCCAGTTTGGTATAAAATTATTAAAATGCATATGTTAAACGTTAATATATTAGTTTTGTTGCAATATAATTATAAATAGCTAAATATACATGAATGCGATTAATAGTAAGTAAGTAAGACATATTTATTGGCAATGGTACTTTGAGAGATATAATTTGATTATATAATAAAGATTGTTGTGTTGTAAGAACATTCCAAAAATACATGATCCGCATCTGCTATTTTATTGAGAATTTATAAGATTGCATCGGTATAGGGACGATGGAAGACGATTTTTTCCAAATCGTAATCTACATATAGTAGTAATGAAACATCGAAGTATGTTATTTGGTACGTTTATATCAGTAAACCATGATTTTATGGGTATTAGAGGTTGAATCGATCTGTAATATGGAGCTAGATAAGGATCGGACCAAATATTATTCCAATATTCTTTATGAGCAAATTTAATGAGACACAAAAGATCTGTTAAAGGTGTATAAGGAATAAGCACACCGCTATTCGAAGCGTACTTGGCTTCCGCATCAGCAACAGTATTGCCAAATATACCAGAATGTCCAGGAATCCAGGAGAACCTAACAGAAATACCAGATTCTAACGGCGAGGAAACCAAAATTCGGATTTTATATAAATAAGGCGATGCACGGGGGTTAAATGAGAGAGATTTTAGAGCGGTTAAACAGGTTTTCGAATCGGTAAGAATAAGAACTGATGAAGCTGGACGTTGTTGATAAACGTATTTTAACGCTTGGTATATTGCCATAGCCTCAGCTGTAAAAATCGAAGAAAAACGTAATAAAACGAATTTCTTAATAATGTTTAAAGAAGGAACTACGAATGCTGTACCAACTTTATTATTAGCCTTGGAACCAGCTGTATAAATCGGAAGGAAGCCCGTCCAGTGATCTGTCAGTAAATTATTTAAAATAGAAGTATTAAAACCAGTAGGAGGATATTTAGACCTATGAAAGGTTTCTAAATTTATTTCTAATTTTATATTATTAATAGAGAATGGATCGGAAAAATAAGGAGAGGGTGACAAAGGAATAATTAAGTTGCGATAATTGGAGAATCGTTTAGAAGATTTACAGAGAATAGGAAGTTTATATGGTGAGAACCTCCATTTGTTATAAATAAATAAGAAGTTATTATATGCTGACTGATATGTAGTTGTGAAATTTTTTACAACAAACTGGTCTGCTAAGAGGTTTTTGCGGATGTGAAGAGGAGGTATTAGATTCCACCTCTAAAGCAGCAATTGGAGTAGTGAGAAATGCTCCCAAACAGTAACGGAGGCAAGAATTTTGCAATTTATTTAGAGGATCCAAAGAATTTGACGAAGCATTACAATAAAATAAACTACCAAACACCGAACGAATAAAGGATTTATAAAGTAAAATTAACGTTAATGGATCTCCTCCCCAAATAGTATGACTAAGCGACTTAATAAGACTTATGCGTTTAAAAGCTTTTGCGTAAGTATATTGTATATGTAATTTCCAGTTAAGCGTTCTATCCAAAATTATAGCTAAATACCGATGCGAAGTATAGAAAGTAATAGTATGGCTAGCGTGAGATAATCCTGTAATAGCGGGGCTTGGTCGTTTATAATAAAAAACTACAGAGGAGCATTTATTAAGCGCGAGAGAAAGTCCCAAATCAGCTAGAGCCATAGAAAAACAATCTAAAAAATTGTTCAGTAAACTGACACCCTCAGCATGGCAGTGGTGATCACAGTATATGACGAAGTCATCAGCGTACGATAAGATTTGATGCTCGTTGAACTTGGAATAACGGAAAAATGTATATATTAAAAAGAACTGGACTGAGTATAGAACCTTGTGGAAGTCCAACATATGCATATCGAACTATAGGTTCAGAGGAAAGATGCACGAAAAGTAGTGTACGATTTGTAAACAACCTGCAGCAAACATTGGCGAAACCTAAAGGAATTCCCAAATCTGTTAATCTGTTATGTGAGATGGGAATAGAAATGGAATCAAAGGCCTTATTAATATCTAAGAAACACGAGATTAAATATTTTTTTGATAAAAAGGATTTATAAATGTCTGACAATAAATGAGCTATACAGTTTAATGAACTTAGGTTGTTTCGGAAGCCAAATATTCCTAATGGAAATAGATTGCGGTTTTCAAGCCACCATACTAATCTATTTTTAAGTATTCTTTCACAGGTTTTACGTAAACACGAGGCAAGAGAAATTGGGCGGTAAGAAGGTGATTCTGAAGATATTGAATGAGATTTTAAAGAACTTGGTCCATTTATCTGGAAAGTTTGCAGTCTGGAAGAAATTATTAAAACAGTTCAACAAAATTGTAGTTGCAGAAGAGCGGAGATGGTTGAATATAGTATATGTGATTCCGTCACAACCAGGTGAGGATTTTTTATTAAAGGAAAGTGAACTCATAAGTTCGGGTAAAGTAATTGCATCAGATAGTATAGTTGGAGTATTATTACGACTGGGTGAATAAGAAGGAGAAAGTTCGTGCAAGTTTGGAACATAACTCGGGCTACTGTATTGACAAATTCTTCATACCAGTCAAAATTGTATGATTTGCATGTGTTATTCGTGGAGAGGTGTTCAGCAAATGATTTTTGCTTATTCCAAACATAAGATACAGAAGTGTTACGATTAATCGAACTTACAAATTGCTTCCAAGATTCCCTTTTTTTAGATAAAAGGAACCGTCTCGTAATCGCTTCCTGATTCTTATAAACAAACTAATCTGAACTAATCTGAAATTAGTTTGCTTCTACGGAAACGTTTAAAATATACACTTTGGAAGGATCCCACCAAGTAGGTTTATGAAATTTGTTCACTCTATCCGACCTCCGAGTGGCATAAGAATCTAAAGCAGTATGTAAATGTTTGACAAATTGAGCGTATACAGTGGTATTAAAGCACGAATTATCTAGTAATGGAATGGATAATGAATCTAGGAAATTTGTGAAATCTACAGTATTTTTGTGAGGGAAATTCCAAGAAGGGAAGAATGAATTTTTATTATTCACCATTCTAGTAAGCTGGAAAATAATTGAGGTGTCAATTGGTAAATGGTTACTACCCAGAGGATTATTAATAACGCTCCAGGTACTATTCAATGATAAATTACTGGAGACAAGTGTTAGATACAAAGCGTTTGCTGATCTATTTAGCGAAGAAACTGTGGTATGGCTTCCATCGTTTAATAGTACTAAACTAGAATGATTAATAATGTTTATAATATTTTGGGCAGAGAGGTTGCGCCTATTACAACCTCAAGAAGAATGCAAGGCATTAAAATCCCCACCGTAAAAAATGTACGCATCGGATGATATGTTGTTGATAAATGACATAAATAAGTTTGTATTAAAAAAAGAGGAAGGTGGGCAAATGAAAGTATAAATAATTCTTTAGTGTCGTATTTGATAGAAGTGCAGACACCATTACAGTGACTACCATTTAAAATTGATCGAATATCATGACGGTAATGAGGGATGATACTACGTATTAAAATAGCCGCTCCTCCATAACCATCAGATCTATCATCTCGAATACAGAAATAACCGTTAAAGGAAAATTTAGAATCTGGATTCAGCCATGTCTCGGAAAGTAAAATAATGTCAAAAGTATTAGTTGTTAGAAAAGATTGAAGGTTAGGTTTATTTATTGAGATACTGCGGCAGTTCCATTGTAAAATACGTAGGGTTGAATACATTGTCAATTATGTGGGTGAGTTATTTAATATTATTTGGTAATTTAGTTTTACGTGTATCTGAACGAGTGTTATTATTAGAAGAATTTGGAAAAACAAATTTGTTAGATTCTTTTGCTTTAGATTGAGATTTGTGATTAGCAGAAGATGAGGATTGAGGAGTAGATTAAATAGAAGCTTTTTTAATGGGGGGTGACTTTGTATCATCAGAAGGTGGGCCACCAGTAACATTATTTTGGGTAGTAACTGTTAGGGATGGCGATGACGATGTTCTACCAGAAGGAAATGAAAGTAAGTGTTTATAATTTGTATAGGAGGGTGTCACAGGCTGTGAAGGACCTGTATGATTTGGAAGAGATTTACGAAAAAAGTATGACTGAGGGGAAGAATAGCGTACTTGACGAGTGTTAATATTGGGGGTGTAAGGTATTGGAGCATGCTGTTGATTAGAAGAAGATGGGCGTTTTGCTATGTCTGAAAAGGAGAAAGCCTCACTAATGTGTCCTGATTTATTCTTACGGATTGCTTCCGATAATGAAATGTTATCATAAGACATAATTTGTTGGATTTGAAAACGTTCTTTATGTATAGGACAAGATTTGTCAGTGGCCATATGAGCTCCCATACAGTTAATGCATGAAGAGGCAGAAGTATTTGTATTTGAGCAACTGGAGGATAAATGACTCTCATGGCAAAATGTGCACCTAGGTTTGGATCGACATTGTTGTGCAGTGTGTGAGAACCGCAAGCAATTCGCACACTGTCTTGGCGGCCGAATACTTGGATCTACCTTTAAACGCAACCGATATAGTGCGACATACGGGGTTAAATCGCACGATCTTAGTGGACAATTCACGTCATCTCAGAGATTAGCCTATCTTAAATCGTTCACGTAGAATTACCATTGTGGCATCCGCTGTGTGTTATGTAAGGGCGATTAAAGTGTTGCCAAATTGCAGAACGTATTATATATATATATATAAATACATCATGAATCATTTATTTACTCGAGCATGTACATCACACACACTCCAGTATGGATAGTTGTATTTTTATATTAGCATGGTAATACAACTAAAGTTGTTCGTAAACTAGACAATGATGAAGATAGTACTTTTGTTGATCGTACAAGTACCAAATGTAATATTAATGGCAAGGCAAAAGCTGATACGATCGATACTGATAGTAACTGCCTCTAGGTAGGTAAAATAGAAACAACTGTGAAATATAACATTGTAGCATAAAATAACATTATTGAAGATTATGCTATTACCTAGTTGTTAAATATAACGAACTATAGTCTGAATAATATAAATTTTATACGTGGTATCATCGACATGCTGGATGGTATCTCAACGGTTTCCACTGATATATACACCTCTGAAATTGAAATTAAAATGAAATAGATGAACAGATACTGGAACAGGTCAGTGGATATACATATATATATATATATATATATATATATATATATATATAAAGTAATTACCATGGAGAATGAAGAAATGGTTAAGGAAGTAAAAAGACGAACGCATCTCTAGTGGATAGCTTTTGGAAAGTTAAACAAGGTATTTAGGAATAAAGATATACCCAACCGACTAAAAAAGAAAGTGTATGAACAGTGCGTCCTTCAGTGCTCACATAACATGGATTCTGACGAAATATATAGTTAAAAAACTTGCCGTAACCCAGAGAACCCATGAAATAGTAATGCTGGGAATTAAGATTTCAGACAGGAAAGCAAATATACGGATAAGACAGCAAACTAAACTGTCGGATGCAGTAGAACGTGCAGTCCGGCTGAAATTAAGAAGAAATGACGGGTGGACGAAACGAATAGAATGGCTGTCAACGAAAGGATACAAAAGTGGAAGATGGCAGGATGATATAAAAAGGGTGAGCCAGTGTAAAGTAAATGGAAGAGGCCGGTGATCGACATAGACGGAAGAAAATGGAGAACGTTTATATAAGCGTATCGTGATTGATATATAATATATATCAGAAGTTTGGACTGCGCTTAAGCTAATGTGTAATGTGATATTTATTTAAAACCTTACTATATTTTTAAATGTCCGTAGTGTATATGCCTAATACAGGATAAGTATAAAATTTACATTTTAGTTTTAAAAAAACAACAATAAAAATATGTTTAATATATTCCAGCTAAATAAAAAAACGTGCGTGCGTGTGCGATGACTACATCTTTATTCGCGAGATACTTATAGTTTACTTATAATTTAAAAATTATGTTTCATCTCGCTATAACGCGAGTTCTATTCGACGTGTCTTTGATTAAATATTATATGTTATAGCGCGTCATTTTGTTTAGCACCGAATATTACAAATAATTGTGATTGAAAATTTTTCACATTTTCTGCTCTATTCACGTTATTCGCTCTATGTAATTTTGTATGCGGGAGCAAAAATATACGGGCTTTCCTCACAAACAGCTCATTCGTGAAGAATTCATATATCGTTATAATACAACCGAATTAAACGCTTAAAATCGCTTTAAGGCGATATTACATAAGTGTGCGTTATTATAAGATGATATGTTATGTGACGAGTTCACGAATGATATAGTTCCTCTTTGTATATATATATATATATAATATACAATATATACATATAAATGTATATATATAATATATACATATAAATGTATATATATACATATAAATGTATATATATAATATATACATATAAATGTATATATATATAATATATACATATAAATGTATATATATAATATATATATATAAATGCATATATATAATATATATATAATATATACATATAAATGTATATATATAATATATACATATAAATGTATATATATAATATATACATATAAATGTATATATATAATATATACATATAAATGTATATATATAATATATACATATAAATGTATATGCATGGTAATATTGTGTATATCGGCCATATTTTAGAAATGTTTTGTACTTCGAAAATATCAATATAATATTGTGGTACATAATACGTGTTAACGTGTGTGTGTGTGTGTGTGTGTGTCGTTTTCATCAATTTTCATAATAAATTCGTTTCTACCACGTGTTTCGATAAAAGTAGTAAAACTAATTAATTATGAGTGACGTGGGCCGTTTCCAAATCATCTTATAAAATCCGTTTAACTCGACATACGTGTATATATATATATATATATATATATATATATATATATATATATGTATATATATATATATATATGTATATATATGTATATATATATATGTATATATATGTATATATATATATTTTTTTATTAAATTAAATTTTAAATTCAGTAACAAAACACATCTCGTTTGTTATGTAATTTTAACGGTTTCAGTTGCAACGTCATCTGTACGGTACACGAACTTTTCATGCGAACAAAATTGTGTTATAATAAAGAACATTTAGTAGTCAACGTAGAATGTTTTATTTCTAAGTATATTTATGTAATTCATTCATTTTGTTTCCGTCAATTCTGACCGTCATAACCTGCGAATGCTTTCAATAGATTCCGGTTCCGAGAGCTGTAATGACTGTTGTTAACAAATTGATTATTCGGCCAGTAGAACGCGTTAAAAATTATCTAGATATTATTTTATACTTCAGCAGTGTATTTCTTTAATTACGTCATACGCCGAAATTTATAATCATGCGTGAATGGTCTTACATCATTTGGCACTCGAATTGAATTATTCCGATGGTGATCGTGAAGAGTCGTCAAGTCGAATCCGAAAGTTAAAATTACATAACAAACTAGACGTGGTTTGTCACTGAAAGTAAATTATTAAGTATGAAAAACGAGAAGAAAAATATTTAAAAAAAATCTATTTTTGTTTTGGGTACTCAGGAAAAAATTGTATAGGTATTTATTGATATTTGTTTAAAGAAGAGACGTTGGACTACCAATATATCAACCGGGAACGCGTGTGAGTGCGAATACACGAAAAATTTCTCAGTCAACCAGTAGTTATATGTAATAATGATAGATTATATTCATATATATATATATATATATATATATATATATATATATATATATATACATATTTTAAATTGTGGAAGTCACAGTAGCGAACAGCATAAAGTGCACCCACTTAATTAATAATTTAAATCAGCTACTTATTAAGATTAAATACGCTTAGTTGCCGTTTTTGCTGATGTTAATTATTCATAAACGCTTATTAAATTAGCTCTTTTCTGTACTTCTTATATACCTAAAGCAATTACTAATAAATTACAGTCAGGAATAAATTGTGTCTTTCGTTATTATAAAAAATGGCAAATTGATATTAATTGTGATAAAACGGAGGCTATATTTTTCACCCGCAGGCGTCCCACGTTACCTGATGAAGTTAAGGTCAACTCTACCACTGTGAGTTGGTCAAAACATGTTCGATACCTCGGGGTAGTCTTGGATAACAGACTAAATTTTTCTGAACATGTCAGTCATACTACCTTGAAAGCTAGCAGGAGTATATCTGCCATATATCCATTAATCAACAGAAAATCATTTCTTAATGTAAATAATAAATTAATTCTGTATAAAACACTTATACGTCCCATAATGACGTACTGTTGTCCAGCTTGGAGTTTTATTTCAAATACAAATTTTAATAAGTTACAAGTATTTCAAAATAGGTGCCTCAGATATGTGCTAAATGTCCCTCGATACCACAAAATCGTTAACATGCATGCTACCTTAAACATGTCTTATATTAAGGACCATATCTTAAATTTAACGCGTAAGTTCTGCGATGATTGCTTAGTCCACGATAATAGTTTAATTTCTACCATTGATAATTACGATTAACTCCAATTTATGTATAGTAAATATAAACATAGGAAGCTCAAACATAACCTGTTGTAACGTTTTGCGGCGCCTATTTTAGAAATTAATATTCCTTCTTTATTTATTTTTTAATGTCTAAAGTGTTTTTTCTTTTGTTTTATTATTACTATCTTAATTTTTTGTTTTTTGCTGTACAGTTTTTTTTTCAATTATTTTTTGTTGTCATTATAAGTATAATTACTTCTTTTATTTATTACGGGTCTTTATATTATTATTTCTGATGTACGGCGAGCCATCCTGGGCGTTACGTAATTATTATTTAAAATTTTTGGTTTGTGTATACTCAATGTAAATTATGCTGAAATATACGTTGTTGTTGTTGTGTATACTCAAGTAGAACTGGTGAAAATAGATGCAATTTACGCGCGATGTATATATTATGACGATCTAAAACGATGGGGGTACTGATGGAAAAAATAAAAATAAAAATAAAATAAAATCAAAATCAAAATAAAATTTCGACAATAATTAACGTAATATAATATCGGTCAATAACCGAGATATTTCCATCAGAATAGTTTTAGATCGTCAAAACTGATAAGTTACAACATAGAGCCGTAATGAATAGAATGATGATAGCAATAACCTGGGAAATAATAAGTACTATTTAATTAAATGCGGATTGCCAGGTTATGAAGGAAAAACCGGGGAATAACGGCGGGTAGAGCCCGCAACCGGTGATCGCGTGTTGTATATGTGTGTGAATAAACTTATCGATCGAGATATACATTTTGTCTTTAACCGTTAAGCTTGTATCGTTCTAGTCGCTTATTATTTTTTGGTCCGAAAGATCGTTACGTCTAGTCAATTCGTAATAACGAAATATATTTGTTTAAATTATATCGCGTGTTCTGCCTTCTTAAAGAAGACGTCACGTAGACGTTACGCAGTAGAAATTCTATATAGGACCATTAAAACTATTATATAAAAAGAAATAATTTTCTAGTCAGTAGAATACGTAAACAGAAATAAATAATCGCAGACTAGACAAGACTGTATTTGAATAAAATTAAAATAATAAATCGAATTAATTATGTTTTAATTTACGGAAACCGTACCATCATCGAAATTATACGGGA
This sequence comes from Coronaproctus castanopsis, assembly GCA_032883995.1. Classification (NCBI taxonomy): domain Eukaryota; kingdom Metazoa; phylum Arthropoda; class Insecta; order Hemiptera; family Monophlebidae; genus Coronaproctus; species Coronaproctus castanopsis. Next base: position 130,796,992 of record CM065053.1, read on the forward strand.
TACGATCTGAAGACATCAGGCCTACCGGAAACAGCAGCAGCGGAGACCGTAGTACCACAGGTCGTACGTTTTTGTTTTATTATTTGTCATTTCATGTTATTTATTCTATTTATTATATGTTCGTGAATGATATGTGTGACTTAATAATTGTATGATATAAGTGATTGTTTTCTTTTATTTTAAAAACAAAATCATATTTGTCAATATTTACAATGTATGATAATATATAAATTAAAATCACGTGTAATAATAATTAAATTTTAATCGATATATTGGTGTGTCACCGGCTGAGAGTTCTACAAGCAGTCCAGGTTAGACACTGGCGACCACGATCTTATAATTGTTTTATCTTATTACAAAATAAAGCCCTCCAATTCATAATAAATTATCTGCCACCTAATTCCCTAATAAATTGGCAATCAGCACGAGAGGATTTAGCTTCATTTGTATTTAAGTTGGCCGATCACGACGTAGGAATTAAGGATATTTCGTAGCAACCAGGATCACCACGACGTGATTAAGCTACGTTTCGTAATAACTTGGCAGACAACGTCGAGATAAGAGGGTACATTTCGTAATAATATATATATATATATATATATGTATATATATATATATATATGTATATATATATATATATATATATATATATATATATATTTATATATAATATGGGTTGTTTGGTTATATATCGCTAAATTAAATTTTAATAATATTTAACAAATGTTTTCGGAGTTTATGTTGTTTTCAGATTATAAAATAAAAGGAATAGTAATTACAAATAATAATAATGGCAATAACACGAACATATATATATATATATATATATATATATATATATATATATATATATATATATATATATATATACATATATATATATATATATATATATTATATACACATATATATACATATATATACACATATATATACACATATATATACACATATATATACACATATATACATACACACACACACACATACATATATATATTCATATACATGGGTTGTTTTGTCTTCAGATTATAAAATAAAAGGAATAGTAATTACAAATAATAATAATGGCAATAATACGAACATATACATATATATATATATATATATATATATATATATATATGCACATATATATGGTGTGTTTGGTTATATATCGCTACATTAAATTTTAATAATATTTAACAAATTTTTTCTGAGTTCATGTTATCTTCAGAGTATAAAATAAAGGGAATAGTAATTACAAATAATAATAATGACAATAACACGAACATATATATGCATATATATATATATATATATATATATATATAAGAAATTTAACTAGATATTTTTGACTATTAACAGATCACTCTATAGTACATTTAGTTTTAAATCGGTAGGTAGATATATTATAGTTAATTTATTTATAGTTAAAAATTAATTATTATATATAGATTTTAATTATATCATCGTTGATTATTATTATTATTATTATTTGACTCCCATTTTATAACGTGTAGGTGGCGAAGATTTGTTAAGGTTATTTAAATGTAATTAGCGATTATACTTGTAACTTTTTTCTTATATATTACACGTATATATACATAAAGAATATAGATAATGTACTTACGCTTCTATACTTTTAGACAGCGGCCATCTCTCCATCGTCGACTGGTACTTCATATTCTCGATTTGTTTCTTCAACGCGTCTTTATCCATCGCTGATAATACACTGGCATCCATTTCGTTTCGCTGGTAAGCCGGTCGACACTACCGATTCAATTGCAGTCTCTGCGCCTGCGCACCACCAACTTTCCCCCTGCAATACGATGATTACCACGACCAATGTAAATCATTAGCGTTTCACATACACACATATATATATATTTACATTCGTTATATTCGTTTATTATACTACCACAATCTTGAAAATGTACGTTTCTATTTGCTTGCACGCATACATGGGCACAACGGTGAACAAATCAGCCATCATCACATAGTGCGAAAGCTCTCCATTTGCGGCTGTTGTAGGTTTTTAAAATCGATAAAACCGACTTGTTTAGCAAATATTCAGTGCTTCTTAAAATCGTAATTTTTCTGCGTATTTTCTGGTTGCATCGGGGTGGAAACCTTCACCAATTTAAGGGGCTCTCTATAATTGTATATACCTATCACATGTTTATGTCCGTGTATGTGTTTATACTTTTTGCATGAATGTGGGATGACGCGTACTGTTTAGCTAGTATAAAAATTAGCTAATTTTAAAAGTACCCAAAATACGTTTCAGTAAGTTCCAATAAAGTATACTCCCCTATTCATAGCGGAATTTAGCTATTTATTTTTTACATTTCATTATGTATTGAAACTTAATTTCCTCTATGAAAAACACCAATCTATTAAACGACCTATCCTTTTATCTATCTATATGTCTGTATATGTACATATATATATATATATATATATGTTTGTCTGTATAATATATATATATATATATATATATATATATATATCTATATATATATATATATATATATATATATATATATAATATCATTTTGATGTAATAAAAAGGTTTTTCTTTTGTAACAGGAAAAATCAACATTTTCAATTACTTGCAATACTTAGTAGACAAGTTACTATTTCATTTTACATTAAAAATAATCGAAATTTGTATTAACGAAATATCAATGTTGAATTAAATTTTATAGAATTAAATTTTTGTTTTATTTATTTAAACATATTTCCTTGTTTACCAACAAATATTTGACACCTTCTTCTTCCAGTGCAAATCTGTTAACGAATGTTCAAGATCAAATTAGCTATTATGGTTTCGTCTAATACTCTTCTAAACAGTTCTGTGGATGTTGCTACAAACCGTGTTCTTAAATTCTTGCGCCAGGATATTCTTCTTCGTACCGGACCTGTTCGTCCCATTATCTTGCCTTGAAGAATTCTCTGCAATAATTTGTGGCCCAAGTATTCTAATTTCCTGGATTTTACAGTGTTTAGGACTTCCAGTTCTTTGTTAATATATTTATTGGTACGTTTCCGCGTCCAGGCGATTTTCAGAATCCGACGATATAAAAATATCTCAAAAGCACTCAGCTTTTTCGACATGTTTTCCGTCAAAGTCGATGTTTTCACTTTATATCAAAGTATCGAAAAAACATAACATCGAAGTAGTCCAATTTTGTTTGTAAATTTAGATCCTTACATATGAATAGTACGTTCATTTTATGAAATGCATGTCTTGCTTTCTCTATTCTGCATTATAATTCTTGAGATATTTATTATAGTTCCTAAGTATATATGATGATTAACTCTCGTGTGATTGGGCATATTGTGCTAGCTGATTACCATATATTTAGTTTTGTTGAAGTTCAGTTCCAGATCAAATTTACCGTTATTTCTACTTTATATATATATATATATATATATATATATATATATATATATATATATATATATATATATAAACTGTATACATATATGCACCTATATACAATATGCATACATACACATGTACACACATGCATACGAACAGTGTATTTATAATTACTATGTGATTTCCGCTAGCTTATTTTTTCAAATTTGCTCTTTAATCACATCGTCTCTACGACTCATACCTTTTCTGAGTTACAGAAAAAAAAAGTACCCAAGAATAAAGCAGAAATGTGTTATGCGTCAATTACATGATTTTTTATTTATACGTAATAATTAATGTATGAAAAAGTTAAATCTATACGGAATTAATGATATTATATATCATGTTAATTTTTAGGTTTAAGTAATTTAATAAAATGGAGAAATATGATACTGGGTAAAGTTACACGCGCCAATCAGAGCGTGTTTTAGCCGTCTATGATGGGAACACTTTTTTGTACGTACTCCATAGTAACTGACAGTCGTAAGACCGAATGTACCTAAAGAAAATATTGTTTATAACGTAACTGAACTTCAGTAAATTTGGTATTAAAAAAAACAAAGTGAATACATCTCGAATTAACTTTTTCAGTCGAAATGTCTTCTGTACAGTTCGTGAACTTTTAATTTATATACTTTTATAATAACGGACATTCGATTGGCGTTAAGAGTTTCAATTTTAGGAATACGTAAAAAATTATCTAGTCGTCTAAAAATCCGGATATTACTGTATATTACTCCATATTTCGGTCATTTTCTGAAATCATGAATAGAAATGGCACGAGAACACAGATACTTTGGTGTAATTATTGACGAAAATTTAAGATGGAATAAACACATTAGTTTTGTGGAAAAAAAATTCGAGCAACATTGCCAGCATTGTATACATTACAAAACTACGTTAGCAAAGAAACATTAAAAATAGTATATTACGCACTGATAGATTCACGATTAAGATATGGTGTGGAGGCATGGGGTTTAGCTAAGAAATGTTATACTCTACGTATCGATCGTTTACAGAGAAAAACCTTACAGCTAATTACAAGAGATAATGATAGTGAATTACATAAACTTTTGAAGGAGGAAAACATGCTGGATATAAAAGGATTGTGCTTAATGGTTAGAATGTTGGATTATATTAGAAATCGGAAATCTGTAAAAGTTAGGGAAAGAAAAGAAATAACATATGATCTAAGGAAGATACAAAAATATCATACTCAAATACCGAAATCGAAGCATGGAAATCAGACAGATGTGTACATACTGCCGCGTATGATGAACGTGATACCAGAAGAAATATTGAACGAAAGAGTGGAGAGGAAACTAAAATGTGAATTAAAAAAATGGTTACAAAATAAGGAAAATGTGGATAAAATACTATAAGAATAGTGAAATGACGAGGATTATGAAATACAAATATAGTACGATATAATGCGGATTACAGGGTTCTACTACCGATTGGAAAATTAAAAATTTGGTGCAAATGGGAGCCTATATGTGGATGATTAGAGTGGAAATATATTGTTTGCAAATTGAAAGGTAACATGAATTAAAACTACTCTAACAGATGTATAAATGTATTCTATGTGTGTGTGCGTGTATGTATGTGTGTGTGAGCTCATGGTACTGATCAGTACTTAAGCTCACTTTGGGAGTTAAGTTAGAGAGTATGTGAGAGTGTAAATGAGTTATAATTATATAAATAAACGATAATTAAAGAAATCAGTATAATAAATGTAATCAAAATAAAAATTTATATTAAGCGTATAATATTAAGTCATAAGAAATGTAATTACCAGTCGACAAGCGAAAGCTTGACGGGATAAGTAGTATTAAAATAATTGTATTATGTCGTATGAGTGTTGTTGTGTGTATATAAGAGGCGTGATTATGAGTGTATATATCATTATAAAATTTATTACAAATATACGTTTTAAAAAAAAAAAAAAACGAAATTTATAATAAAAATCGATAATGCGTTAACGAAAGGATTAAATTTCGAGTAAAATGCTGTAATCGGAAATAAAATCAATGTCTGTTCGCGAACGATGAAATTTTCTTCCCTTCTAGTCGGATGTTGATAATTATTTCTATTCTCGTTAAGCTATTAATTAATGACGTCATCTGTCATAATGTTGTACTCAAAATGTTAAAAAAAAAAAAAAAAATTGGGAAAAGTTAGAAATTTTCGGTTTTCTATTTTTTTTTAAAAAAAGGCGCGTTATTATAAATTTCTTTTTCGCTTTTCTCGTTAATTAACGGGTGAAAATGATTATTATCTAACCGTCGGACGTAACAGGATGTGATAAAATTCAACGTGGAAAAATAAAAAATATAATTAATTAATTCGCATTGGTATATTTGACTAGTGTCCGAAGTTCTCCCCAAAACGAGCTGAGTTGAAAAACATGAAAAGGAAAAAATACGAGCTTTAGTTATATTAAGCTCTAAAATATCTCGTGAGAAACTTTATCTGAAATCTATTATTCTTAGAATTCGGAATCTAGTTTCGGCGTTCAGTACTTGGTTACTATTCGCGTTATGAACGTTTAAATAAATCGACCTACTAATGAAAATTAATTAAATCTAGTATTAATGAAATTACATATAACTTCTGTAGGCGCGTTTATAATTAGAATTTCGGTTTTTATTATTACTATTAATAAAATATAAATTGTACTATTTCAGTTTAAATGAAATTAAAACGAACGTCCTAAATCACGCATTATTTTCGAAGACGTATGTAATTATTCTATAAACAGAATTTCTAATTAGTACTTCCTCGGAACGTAACTTTTATTACTAATTCACGCATCACACATACACACACACATATATATAAACATGATACGAAATTTCGCATACCTGTGTGTTATTAAAATAAATGTTTAGTAAATCGTATTTAATTAAACTATACGGGGCGATATCTATGTTCAATGTTATTTTCAAATTATCGATTAAAATTACAATATTGTAATAAAATTGATTTAATTTTTTATTCAGGTGATAAACGCGATCGTCGAAATTCATTATCTAAAGAAGAAAAATGTAATGTTTGGGTAAGTTAATTGTTTATTTTTCATAAAAATTTAATTAGCCTGCGTATTTAGTACTGACAGAATTTTAAACAACGTGTCAGCTTAACCTATTCGCGATTCAGTCGATCCGATAAAACTTATAAATGACTCGAATGATTAATAATAATAATCTAATTTTTGTTTTTAAAATAATGGCTGTTACTTTGTTCACTATCAAGTTCTGATACTTTTTAATGGTTTGTACAAAAAAAAAAAATTCAAACTCGAATAATTTAAGCTGGTCTAAACGCATAAAAAATATTAAATATGATGAAATCTAAAACGTTTTCAAGAATGATAAACGGTCACCACGTAATGCTCTCAAGTAAATCGATACGTTATTGTTCTCTCTGTAATTTTTCTTCTAATGGAACTGGCCACTCAATTACCGGACTATAAAAGGTTTTCAATGAAAAATTCTCATTCCATCAGAATTTGAATACCTATATTGTATTTTACATAAATACCATTATTTTATTACCGAATATCACGCTCGGAAAAATATCAACTATCTGGGGCATGTCATATAGATGTGGGTTATCGTTGAAAAACAAAATTCTACTATATAAAGTAGCTTTAAGACTGATCTAGATGTACGGTATAGAGCTATAGAGATGCGCAAAAACATGTAATCTACAAAAAAATACGACGATATCAAAATATGGTACTAAGAACTATTACTGTAGCTCTCTGGTACATCTTATACTTAACCCTCCGTAACGACCAAAATGTTATGTTTTTTTTGTGAAGCATGAAATGAAAAGACAACAGACAAATATGTCGCCCAAATTAACGTTCATAGAAATGTACCAATCTATTGAATACGATGAAATAGGCAGGCTGTAAATAAGACTATACACTTTGTCCAACCGGTATAAGTTTAGACGACCACTCCATCTCGTATAGGATTTTATTCGTTGAACTGAAGGTGTCGGTGGATGGTGATTAATTTAAATGTTATACATTAATAAAATTGAGTTCGCATTTTATTGATGCATTTGGTACAGAGTAAGAAAACCGTTGATAATTTTTATTTAAATTATAGATGAAATATTTTTAATCTGTATTTATGACAATAAGCAGCAATGAAGACTCGTTATTATCAAAACTCAGAAGGAGGACAGTCTCCCGATGGGGATGCTGATAGTATTTATTGATGATTATTTTTACATTAAATTAATTTACAATTATATAATTATTAGTAATCGGAATCGATGTTGAAGCTGGAGAGAATCCGTGTATTCGTTTGAATTTTACACAGTCTGTCAGTAGGTTCTTTACTAATATATTTTTGTGATAGTCGAGTCTTTCCTTATATCTTGCACTTGAGGATCTTAACAGAAATTATCTTCCGAGATGTCGTCATTTCGTATAAACCAGCGTGCGGTAACAATCATGTGTAAGATTTTTGCTCGTGTTCTTTCCATAAGAGCTCTATATTGGATTTGGATGCGGTACCCCATAACTGAAAGCCGTTTGTTCAAATTTGCTATATTATTTGAACTTTATTTTCTAGCGAAAGAATCGAATTTCTTCCAATCATCCAGTCCATATGTCTCAGTTTCTGTGTACGTTTGGAGGTTATGTGTTTATTCCGAGTCAATCTCTGGTCGAGATTTAGATCAAGGCACTTGGTACTACTTGCCGTTGAAATTGTCTTATTGTTGAGCCTATATCGGACGGGTTTCGGTTTTCAATGTAAATAATACATTGATGTACTTATTTTTTTGTTAAATTTTATTGTCCACTGTTTGAACCAATTTTCAAGATGGTTTAAGTGTTCTCGACCATAACTGGCTGCAGTACTAACGTCATTGTGTATTGCTAAAATTGCAGTATCATCAGAGAATAAGGCAGTTATAGTATTATCCTTTACCCGGAAGTCTTGATATAATTTCGGAGCTAAGACGCTGCTTTGATCGGTAATATAAATGATAGCTGTTAAAATTTACTTGAAAATATCTCTCTGTGATGTAAAATCTTATTATTAGGTAGTACTGGTAAGGTAGTTTAAGTTTTAATTTGTATGGAAAACCTTTGTGCCAGGGCAGAGCAATATTTCCCCGCTTAAAACATGTATTTATGACATCTACCACTCTATCAATCTGCTCTATATGCTTATTTCGGAAATCGGACTGTAAATCTGGAAATATTCGATGAGTAAAGGCTGTAATATTTTCAATTTTCAATAGCAATGACTAAAAGTGTTTAGCTAGTATACAAAAGAATTAATTGAAAATAATATCGCAGCTTGAATGAGAGACGTATAGATTATCTACGTGTTCATTTAGTTGTGATTCATTAAGATTGTGTATAAGAGAGATAAATGGGACCGGAACATAATTAGCAAACCTTATAAGAATGAAAAACTTTATGACTTCGTAATAATATGATAATGATTGCGATGTGTGAACTAATTATTGTAATAAATATTTTCTATTTGTTGTTTATATTTAATAAATCATATTACGGTACGATAAAAAATTTTAATATGTACAATTTTTTCATAATGACGGTTATATAAGAACAAGGGCTGAAAAAATTTTTATTGCTAAATTTACATTCCGGTAAACTGTAAATTTTATTATTCCGGCTTAACACGCGTTTTTGTTCAATTTCAATCCATTTAATGCAGTATCTTGACATACGTCAGTGCAATATTTCATACGCTAAGACGGGCTGATATAACGTGAGATAAATACGTCTTTAAATGGTTAAGTGGAAAGTATCGTTTTATTATATAATAAAAGAGATAATTCAACTTTCTTAATTTTTTATAAATATGAAACGAATGAACATTCTATGCAAGTTCACTGCCTACTTGAATCAGCCGATATTTAATGTCATCTGCTCAAGTAACTGGTTATCAACTTGAATCAGCTGATATTTAATGTCATCTACTCCTAGGATGAGTAATCGCAAAATAAAGGTGTATTTAAACGGAAAGCACAGCAGAACTCGAATTTTAAACAATGGTTTAGCACAAGGATCGGTGCTTGCTCCGTTATTATTTAACTTATATATTGCTGACTTACCACAGACGAACGCTCGAAAATTTATATATGCGGATGATATAGCCCTGAGACTATACAAAGAACAAAGCTTCAAACAACAGAGGGCATCCTACAGGACGATCTATTATCATTAACAGACTATTTTAACAAATGGCGTTTAAAATTAAACATAGAAAAAACAAATGTATCATCCAGCTCAATAATCAGTTATCAAGAATGAAACTGAACATCAAAATCGGTAAACATAAGCTAAAGCATGAAGATTACCCGAAGTATCTGGGAGTAACTTTAGATCGACAACTAACCTACCGTAAACACCTTGAAATCACTGCCGCCAAACTCAGAACACGGACGAATATAATTCATAGACTAGCAGGAACAACATGGGGTGCTTCAGCGTCTACTCTAAGAACTTCAGCTCTCGCGCTGATATACTCAGCGGCCGAATATGCTGCACCAGTTTAAATAGCACTCACACGAGGAAGATTGTCATAGATCTAAATGCAGCTCTTCGTATAATCTCTGGCGGCAACTAAATCTACTCCGGTGAAATGGTTACCTGTACTAGCGTACATTATGCCAGCTCGTATTAGGAGAAAAATTGCAACAGTTAAAGAATGGTCAAAATACAAAAATGAAAATAATTTATCGATATACATCATGAATGGACCAGAAAGATTAAAATCGAGAAAGCCTCCTCACAGATTAACCACAAAAATCGTAGCAGATGGTTTTGATGCAGTTGCATCATTGAAAGAAGAATGGGACCATAAGAACCCAGACCGATATAGTACGATAGGTTTTGACCTAGAACGGAAATGCTGGGTGCGTTTAAACCGCGTCAGAACAGACCATAGGCGCAATTGTCATATGCTTTTTAAAGACGATGCATCCTGCGATTGTCAATTAGAAGATCAGACAATGGATCACATCTTCAACGTATGCCATAGAGCCCTTAAGGGCGATTGGAAGGGTATTCGAGCAGTATCAGACGCGGCAATAATATGGCTACGAAACCTGGACGTGGACATCTAAGTTACCCGAAGACATACGATATCATCATCATCATCATAATCTCCGCCTAGTAACATTTCACTATCTTTCCAATCCTAAATCTTGTTTTTTGTGTTTATCGTTTTAGCGGCGTTAACATTTAACATATTATCTTGTAGCCAGTTCAGAACTTTGTTCACATTACGTTATCTCGAATCGAGGGCAAGTACTGTGCATCCATATATTTCATATTATATATATGTATGTATTAAACATTCAACCGCATTTTATAACATAACCAAAACATCAGTCCATTGTAATTTATCTGAAGATAGCGATAACAACATTATACTACGCCATCAACAGAAGGTAACGTATTGAAACACTTGAATCGTTCCAAAGATAAGAGACGTTTACATACGGATAACAATACTGAAAGCTACCACTAGCATTCCACGAACTATTACAAGCATACAGACGACCAGGAGGACGATTACATTTTATTACGCAGTGTAAATGCATGATTTATTCACGGCAAATTCGCGATGTAACCGTTTTTTTAAATACATTTCTATCAGTAATCGGTTATTTCCGGCATCTGAAATTTCGTACACTAATGGCGGTGGAGTTCACACGGTATAACGGCACAGTAGTAAGGACTTTGGTATGCAGAATATTAGAATAGAAACGATATTAACGTATTGCGAAACGGCGTACGGTTTCTCTATAATTAAATGAATAGTATAAATTTGGCGAAGAAAAATTTGTGAACTAGAATATATTTTTTTTTTTATTCAAATTATTGTGACGACGACTATGTAGCCTTCGACGATAACGATGATGAAGTTGAAAGCACGTGTTACACCGAGACTTAAAAATTCCAATTGAAATTAGGCTCGTTTGCAAACATGTAAAAAGATTGGAAAAGCACACCAATGCGGAAGTCATACAGTTCCTGGGCAAATCTTAAGACGATTTAAACGTCGAGAACCGTATGATTTATTGAAGTAATGAATTAAGTCGGAGTTCTAGAGTAATTAATATGTAAATAATTTTCCAAATCCCCTGTTTACGGTAGTACAACCCCCGTTGCCTTAGTTTACGTTTGTTGCCTTAGGTTAGCGGTGGTAAATAATCATCGAAAGTTATCTTGAGAGACACAAATAATTCATAAATAAATAAAGAAAAACATTTCTCGCAGATACATCAATGTGAGCGGAATTATAAACACAATCAAACATTGGTCTCGACTCGTTTGAAAGATTGCGTCATATAAATTTTTCTAATGACCCCAGCCACAAGATAGCCGTATCAATATGAAATTATCGCGTAAATAATATTTTCGTTAATTAAAAAAACAAGTATAAACTGCGTCAAACTCGTTGAACTAAAAAATGTTTAATAAGTTGTGTGCACGTGTATAGGGTAATTATATTTTTCGAATAAGTGAGTTAAGAACTTTTTAAAACTACGTTAAATGTACTATTATCTGTGGTGAAGTATTTCAAATTAAGAATTAGATATATGGAAGAATATAACTGGAGTTATATTTCGTAAGAATAAAAATTAGAAAATTTATACATATATATGTGTGTGTGTGTTGTGTATGTACGCGTTTTTGTATATTTGTATAAAATCGCTAAGGAAGATAAAAATAAAACACATATCAATATACTCGGTATATCATAAAAGAGAACTTCCAAGAGCAAAGGGATATCGTTAACAATACACAGTTGATTGACGAGTAATAGGTAACAGAATATCAAAAAGTGTATGTATAGGTTACTCGCGATACCTTTTGTAAATGTAGAAGCACTCTTTAAGCTTGCGTAAGTTAGAAGATGTTCCTCAGAGCTGTTTACGCCAACCCACACAATAAAGCTGCTACGCCAGAGTGGATTTGTAGACTAATTTTCAGTAACGTCGAGGCTGAACAAGCATTTAACCCCTGGTGTACTTTATATACGCCCACGCGTAAAAATAAAATAAAATAAAATAAAAAAAAAAAAGGAAAAGAAATAAAGTCGGCAGCAGAAAAAATGTGCCGCTAAAATGGAACATATAAAGAAATCAGAAATATTAATGCAAACCACCTCGTATTGGTTTGCCTGCCGGGGGTGCTTCGTTTAATCGATCATCTAGGATCGTTATTTACGACGAGACTTTATTTATTATAAATAAATTTATTTAAAAACTAAATAATAAAAGAACGATAGTTGAATAAACATTATATATATATATTATATATATATATATATATATATATATATATATATATATATATATATATATATATATATATATATATATATATATATATGTCTGCGTGTAGGTATATCAACTAGAAGAATATATACTTTGCTAGCAAAATATTTAATATATAAAATAAATAAATAAACATATATATTATTCGACGATCGTTGTATGTTCACCTAGTAATAAAGGAGTCAATAGTTAAGCAGAAAATTATTTGTTACTCTATACATTGTTATACATACCAACGTAGAATTTTTCTTACGTATATTTTCTTTTGGTTTGATCTTTATTATTTTATTATTTATTAATTTCGTACGGCTCGCCGATTTTGGGTACGCATCCACGACCGCAGCTTCGTATGTTTTGCTTGTCTAAAAAAACAAAAAAAAATAAAATCAAAATTAATAATTATTATACATGTTTCGGAAAAATCGCTCGCTACGAACATTACATTCATTAACAGTATAAAAAAGGATGAATAGTATATTTAATATAAATGTCGATATGATAAAGAAAATATTTAAGATTAATCATTAATTCGACGCTCGTTATCGCACTAATAACAAACGTTACATACGGTATTAGAATTATTATGATTATCATTGTTAAAACCGGGTTTGAGATGAGCAACCTATTATTCATTATTAATAAGAAACGCCCCTATGATTACAAAGTGAGTAGAAATAAGAAACTTACCATGCTCGAGTCACGCTGTAAGTCTATTTAATAAACAGAAAGGAGAAATGACATCCAATAAGAAAAAAGTAGCTCGTGTGAACATATCAGCCGGAAAAGCGATCGCAGCGCTGTATAGAAATAAAAAGTTTATTTCAGCGTGATAAACAACACAAAACTGAGAAATTAGGATCCGACACATTATTAAAAAAATGCAGTTATATTAGGTAAAATTCAAGTATTTGATAATGGAGGAAGGTAATGAGGGCGGATCGTCAAGGTATAGAGCGGAGGTTAACCAAAAAAGGTTGGAGAGTTATCAAAATCAGGATATAAATAGACATACGAGAGTATCCATAGAAAGTTAGTTATAAGTTCCGGCAGAATAAAAAGATGAATCGAGAGTAGTTCGAAGTAAGAAGACGATGCAGCATCAAGCAGTTGCAGCTACAGCGGCAGTATCGGCAGCAGTCAGTCGTAGATGAAGATAATAGTAAATGACAAGTCGTAGCAGTCATTTCTGTTTCGGTTAATAAACCTCGAAGCCTCTGACTTGAAGAGCCACGAGGTAGATGAGTTTCACAAAAATATAGAGTTTGAAAAGCGGTTATAGAAAGTTGATAAGATTCTGAAGATTCGGACTTGCTTGTACTCTGCCTTGAACACTCAGCAAACGTGTATAGTAACCCGAAGAATCAGAATCAGGAGGTTCGCGCCCTGTCCTGAAGATTCAACTATTTATTCGTCCTTTCAAAATTTCGTATTTAAACTAAGCAACGAAATTATTCGTAAATAAAAATAGATTAGCGTGCATGCGACTATTATTCACATTAAAAATAATTATTTGTTCGTCATTTCGAAATTCAGTATATAAACTAATCGAGGAAATATAGAATTATTACTATTATTTAACGTTCATTTATAAACTATTTCGCTATTTCGAAATTCCATATTCAATTTACAAGACACAGAATTATTACATCGATGCGCATATAACTTTTATAATTATTAAATTATTCATTTATACGAACGGAGTCCTAGTTTGTTTCCATGAGAGAATATAAAAGCATATATATATATATATATATATACATATATATATATATACATATATATATATATATATATATATATATATATATATATATATATATATATATAAGAAGATAAAAGGAGAATATTTAGGAAAAATGAGTAGTTGAGAGAGATAAAGAAAAGGCGAGTGAGGAAATATTTAAAGTAGATTTAGCAAAGTGAAATAGAGTGCATATACATAAAAATATGAATGTCTAGTACTAGGTCCCTAAGCAGAATAATAACGAAGTCCTTAGAGTCCCTCGGAATATAAACTACGCGTATGTGTTGATAGAAAAAAATTATATACATATATATATAAAACGCGGATATGTTGGTAGTAAAATATTATATATATATATATATATATATATATGTTGGTAGCAAAATATTTAATACATATAATACGTATGTGCGTACGTTGATGTTCGCAAGTGGTAGTCAAATATTTAAATGCAGTGAAAATTGTTTAACACGAAATGGAGACTGAAATATTTTTGCGTGTTAAAAAAATTCGTAATAAACGATATTAAAAAAAAAAGCACACATACCCAACAAAATTACGTTTATCAGAATACATTTTATATATATAATAGATATGTGTGTATGCATGCATAACAGCAATATTATTAACAAGAACATTTTCAATTTTCCTGAAAACAAATATAAAACATTTATTAATTTTTTTTAAAATAATCATTTTTTTATATTGTATTTTTAATTTTCAACAAATTGTTTAATATCATCCATTTTGTTTTTCATTTCACCATTGGAATGCGCATCTAAATAACTGCGCACATTTCGGATGTTGTGGGAACAGGACATTGTCTAATTCGTCGTCGGAATCTATAGAACAATCTCCAAAATCTCTTTGCCATAATTGGGGCTGTACACATATTATCATCATCTAGTGCAACAAATTCTTGCGATGATACCGTGTAACAGTTCAGTAATATAGAAACATTCCCAAACATTTCATTCGACTTTTTCCTTTTCAATCCCTTTTAGCACCAAAGAATCTGCTACCTTTTAGAATTCTGCATGAAGAAAGCAATCTTTCAATCGTCTTTAGAATGGCTGAATTCTGTGCAGAGTGCAAAATCTTTTATTTGGATTGCGAGTAAATATTTTCGAAGCGATTGCTTTTAAGTTTTGTATAATTGATCTCACATGGTTATAAAACCGGTTCTGAGAAGCGAAATCTTTTCGTGTTAAATTGGCAGTTTTTCGGGACCGTTTCATTATTTCAGTTATTTAAGATGAATTTGATGATTATTTACAATCACCTATGTACACACATATTTTAAATATATATATATATATAATATATATATGACGCACATATGTTTGTAACAAAATATTTAATATATGTATACATACTTGTGTGTGTGTTTATGTACCCAGGTGGTAGCGAAATATTTATGATTATTTACGAATTTCGGTTAATATCTGTTTAAATGGATACAATTATGAACGCTCGTCAGAATTAAATAAATAAAAAAACACTCGTATTTTTTTGTATGTGATTAGATGACAAATTGTTGGCCATAAATTAGAAGATACCATTTTATCGAGTACATCAATAGTGCATCGTGAAACGAGCAAACTCGCGATAATATGAATAAACGATAAATTACGGTGTGAAATGACACGGCTAAAGCTTCGAAATATACAGTTTAAACATTCAAAAGTAACGAAAACCTGCAGCTTCAAATAGGACAAGGATGAATTGATAAGTTTGCCTACAGAAAAAAGAGAAGATAAAAATAGAAATTTAACAACGATATCGCGACAAAACTGAAATTTAACGTTCATTGCAGCATTCCCCGAGATAGAACTACTAGAACTGTTCATAATTGCGCGATCTTCTAAAGTACTGCAGATAATGGTGCAACGTTTAAATAAAATTGGAAAGGTACTGGGCATGGAAATCAACACGAATAAAACGAAGGCAATGATGATTAGCAGGAAGCTTCGAGCATTTGATATAGAAATTGATGGAGAAAAGATCAAGCAAGTAAAACGGTTTAAATATCTCGGACAGATAGTATCACAGGATCTATATTGTGATAATGAGATAGAATATCGAATTGGAGTAGCGAAGTGTGCATTCCAAAGAAAACAAGGAATAGCAAATAGATCCAAACAAATTAGAAGCATTTGAAATGTGGTGTTGGCTACGTTTACAGAAAATTAGTTGGGGAGAGAAAATGAACAACAAACTATTACTAGAAAGATTAAATGGAAAAATAGGTATATTACAACTGCAAGAGACGACTTAAGTGACTATATCATGCATTACTCCAAAATCAAAATATTCTGAAGGATGTTATCGAAGGCAAGATAATGAGGAAAAAACCACGAACAATAGTCATGGACATAGTGCTAAAAGAAAGTGGAATACCGACTTGTTCGGAATTACAAAAGAAAACTTGCGACAGGCTTATACGGAAACGATTGGTACATGATATCGGAGTGTATTGATTTTCCTTAAACAGCATAGACGATATTTAAATTTTTATTTAAATAAATAATTTTTTTATTTGTTTGAATTATTTTCACGTTAATTATAATTGAATTACATCAGAAACTAGAAAATATAAATCACTTTTACTATCATACAATTTAGCATCTGGTTTTAATTAACTCGAAGACAGCCTCGTAGTTACTAAAAAGCTTTAGTTGTTTGTATTTTAGTTATTTATACTAGCATTTTCATTGTTTGAACATTGAACGAATACTTTAATAGTATATGCATATAATACACATACATATATCTATAATATGTACATATTCTTCTTTGTCTTCTTGACTGCCGTACTTATTGAGCGTTGGCGATTAGCATAAAACATTACACAAAACAGAGAGAACGTGTTTCTGCCGTTCGATACAGCTTTCCAAAATTACACCCCCCGCCCACTTACGGATGGTTTGTAACCGCATCATGGTTCTTCGTAAAATTTCAAGCTTTCCTCTTTCTATGTTACCCTACGATGTCAAACGTAGCGATGAATATTTTTCTCCACGTATAAAATTTATCTTCCGCTCCTTTATGTTGGCAATTTTCGAGAACCGTTGAATTTTTTAACTATTGTACACGTGATATATTCAACAGTGTACGAATGATCTACATTTCAAATACTTCTATACGTTTTATTGATTGTACTTTCAGTGTCCATGTTTCTACTCCATATAGAAGGACCAGCGTTTAACCATTCTATATCAGATGTTAAAAAAGAGGTGCTGATCACAGAGTAGCTGTTTATAATTTATGAAAGAATGGTCCCGCTTGTTAAATCCTAAACTTAATTTCTATATCTGAATTTTTGTTTTTCGTTAACTAAAGTACCAAGATATCTGCACTTGTTATATGACATTGCCATCAATGCACTATATATATATATAATATAACCAGCATCTATGTAGTTGATTGTTCATTTCTTCGAACCATCAAAAGTATATTATATAGAGTGTGTATTGTACATATATACATATATACATGTATGTGTGTGTGTGCGCGCGTGTATATATGTATGTATATATATAATCGTCGTTGATTGCACTTCGAACATACGTATGTGTCTAGTTGTCACGCGGTCCAATTTGATTCCATCGATGTATCTTGTTATAGGTTTTATTTCTTCCGCTGACTTTTTAACATTTTGGTCGTAACCAATTTCTGCAAGCAGATTTTTGTCGTATAATATATCCAGAGAATTTCGCTATCCGTCGTACTACACAACATATTGTAACCTTTGATCCACGCAGAATTTTTTTTTTAGCATAAAAAATTTACTTCTCAGTCTATCGCATCAACGGTGCATTTCAAATACGTTAAATATAGACCTCACTTTAAAACGAGTGTAGGAAAACAGAAATCTCTTCCAACAATACATTTGAAATGCGCTGAATACACCACAACATTTCAATACGCGTGTAGAAAAACAGAGAACACTCCTATTGTATTAATGAGACGAACTTTTGAACTCGTTGATATATCACGAATGAACAGGAAATTGCGTACAACCATTTCCATTCATAATATCTGTCGATTTACCTCATTCGTAATAAGTTCTTTGAGGTTCTTACAAAGTGAGTTGCTCGGTGGTTTCGTTGTTATCAATTTCAGTCGCCTTCTTCCTTGACGATATGCCTTTATCTATCCATTTTTGGATGAAGGCTTTCCCCAATTTTTTCCATCCATTTCTCTTCTGTGCCTTTCGCAACTATTGGTTCCCAGCTACTTTTGATATATCATCGTACCATCGTGTCCTCGGTCTACCCTGGTTTATCGGCTACCATTGTATGACCCTCTTTGATCATCTGTTGTCATCTCTTTGGCCAGTCCTATTCCACTTTATTGTAGCAATTCGTTCCACTTTCGTTATTAAAAACCAGAATTTGAATTGAATGTAGGTGTATGACGTTTAAAATTAAATCACGTATAGGAGGAAAATTTCTAATTTTGTTCGTTAAATTCTTTTTGAAAAAAATAAAAAAATAAATTAGAAATGTAATTTTTGTATGTGACGATTTTAATTATTTAAGAATATTATTCTTTTCATTCGATCAGTTAATTTATTCGCATTTAAATTACGATAATAACCTATCATTACTGTTATAAGTATTCGTACGCTTAACTAATACTTTTAATTTAATTTAATGTAGGTGAAATAGATTTAATATGCAAACCTAAATGCCTGCATAAACTTTGGGTGAGCTTATGAAGATGCGACTACGTGTATAAATTTACGATTTACTCTTTTTCACGTACCAACGTATATCAATTTATTATTATTATTATCATTATTATTCGGTTTTAGATTATTTGCATATTCAAAAATGAAACTAGGGTTCGAATGTTATTCAGCAAACAACACGAAGGCGGAAATAGGCTTTACATTAGTCTCGGGATGGCTCGGTTTTTCCGTGTAACCGAGAACTGTTTATTTAGTTCTGCGAAAGTTTACAATGTTAAGCGTATTTAAGGAAAGTTAATACCGTATAACTAGTTTCAAACTATAATGTAAACTTTCACAATCGTCTTTTGTATAATCATTTTGGGTTTGTTCGACCAAAAACGATTCGCTCGATTTAATTTATACCTCGGTACGCGAGGGACGATATTCCGTTGTTTTTATTTATTTTATTTTATTTTATTTTTTGTTTTTTTTTTCTACTTCTGCCAATTCATTCCTAGCCATGTTGGCTATTTATGAAGGGTGTCATCGTCTTCTCTTGTATGGGGGAATACATCCATTGATGTATTCAGCCCTTCTCTTAAACTAGGTCGCGAATTCTAGTTCTTTTCAATCGTCGGGTTGTCGTGACGTCTGGAAGCGCAGCGACCATTACAGTGTCCGCGTATGCGTATTGCACGTCGTCGAGTCCGCTGCTTTATTGCTTCGTCGACCGTACAGACCCCATGTTCACGATGAATAGCTTCATTGGTAACGTACCACGGCATTCTGTATATCAGCCTTAAAGTTTTATTTTGAGCTAGTATTTTTCGCACATACCCACATTAAGTCCACATTGGCTTTATTATTGCATTTTATATTAATACTTTATTGGCTAAGGAGAGGTACGAATGATACCATATTAGCCAATAGAGAGATCTTAATTTAATATCTAGTCGTTTTCTTGTTTTTCGTATATGCACCTTCCAGCTTAGTGTGCGATCTAAGTGTACTCTTAGATATCTGATGCTGTTGCTTCTTGGTACAACATGTTTATCTAGTGACAGATAACTACGATGATCTGTTCTATTGGTGAAGGTGATATGGGTGCATTTATCACGATTCACTTCTAGTTTCCAAGATATTGCGTTTGTAAAATTTAAAAAACAAGGAGCTACTGCTAGATTGTTTACTAAAAAAAAGTTTAGGACGAAACGTTCGCACAATTAAATATACCATTAAGAATACAATACATAGCGAATAAATTTTTCAAAGAACGAAGATATCGTATAATCACGAAACAAATTAAAACGTTGAATGACCAAATGAACAATAAACAAAAAAAACGTTCATCCTTTATTGATTAGCTTCCGTAATCACGATTGAAGATAATATTTAATGCAAAATAAGCGATACTTCAAATGGAATTGGAAGAGCTTTGGACCCCGCTGCACGTTGACATTGGGGGAAATAATATTCACGTCTCGAACGATACAAATTAAAATAACATACGGTTCAGTGAAATAATAAACGCGGAATACACAAATTTCGAAATAATGTAACATCGATAAGTTTGTTTATCGCGCGCTCATCTTTTCTCGATGTTGTTATTATTCTCGTTTTACTTATTATTTAATTTTATTTCGATTTTCGTATTCTCATGCTACGGTAGCCCACGCAAGGTGATTCCGGGGATCAGTCAGACCCTCCGCGACGTGTTATATCCTGTTTTAAAGATATACTATTTATACTTAAGGATCCTCGAAATCCGGATATTTTTAATAAAATAACGTCTATCATAGATATTATTACGAATGTTTTTGCTTAATGATTACTAAGAAGATTAAAGTCATAACTACTCCGTAAAACACAAAGTTCTGGCGCGTGAGAAGCAAATCGACATTATCTGTCTGAAAGTTAATGTTAATTATAACTTTATGTATTTTCCTATGTTAAATTTATTGTGTGTATGCCTTTGGGCAGTTCAATATTACAAATAAATATTTAAAAAAATAAAATAAAAAAAAAATTATAACCTAACATGTCTTGGATATAAAGTATTTAGGAAGGACCGTGCCATACACGGGGTGGTGGTGTAGCTCTACTAATAAATTACCATCTTTCTACATCATGTTCTGCCTACATTAGCCACACGTGATACTAAGTTAATTGGTGTCACCTTGCAAGTTGATAATGAACCTGTTCATCTGTACTCGGTATATTCCCCATCAAACTGCCTCTATTTCGAGTTTGATATCTCACTACTCTCGGATTTTGCCAACAAAGTTGCCATAGCTGGTGATTTCGATGCCAGGAACACAGCTAGGAACTCGGGTAGAATTCTACTTTATCTCTCATTTAAAAAGAAATGTACCATATTTTCCCCTAAGTATTCCACTTATATCCCAACATCAAGCCGTATGAGGGTGTGAAAATTTTCCCTACATCGCTACACCTATATCTTTGTAATCTGTAAGCTGGAATCATAACCCTATTTATTTTGAAATAAACAGAAATTTTCATTCAATTACACACAAGTTAATTTCAAAAACGCTGACTGGTCTCAGTATAGGAGCCATATAAGTAACACAATAAAAATTTAGAAACGTCCTCTTACTAGTGAACAAATAAATGGGTCTATTATCTTTCTTACAGATACCATCCTAACATCATCTCAGCTGAACATCCTAAAAAGAAAAGCAACTTCTCACTGTGGTCTTCCCATTCCATATCATTTAAAAGTTTGATTAAATTAAAAAACCACTATCGTAAACAATTTCAGAAAAACAGAACTAACCGATTCAAAAAGTTGTGCAACATTTTCATACGTGTAGTCAAAGTCAAGCTTCTTGAACACCATAACGATGAGTGGAATAACAAATTTAAGTTAATATCTGTGAAAAGGACAATAGCCTTTGGAACATTACCAAAAAACACTTTTTCCGATAGAAATAATAATACCGATATATATATATATATAATACATATATTTTTTTTATCGAAAGCAATATTAATAAGATCCGTGAATTTAATCAAGCGGAGTATATAAATAGAAAAATCGTATATGAAAAACCAAGAACAAGTTCAAAGTTGTACTAAATAAATATGATGACAGATAGAAGTGCTCCCAAGTTGCATCTGTCATCTTTGTAACGCTTAATGAACTATCCTACATATATTAATCCTCTGTCCTTTATATATAAATATTTTTTCCCTTAAGCGTACCATCTTCTACTAATCCTGCAAAACGTACCTTCTTCTGAAAAAAAAATACTATTATTCGTTAAATTATGCAACCTGTATAATTTAATTTAAATGTCTCTCCGTTCGTCCAGTCTTTGTTGCAGTGCACAGCACGTTATTTAAAAACAAAAAAATAAATATTATTTAGAACGATATCGAATTATTTGATATATATATATACGCTTTCTTTCCTAGCGCCTTCCCGTTAAGGGGCTCACTTGACAACACGTTCTTCTCTATTTCTTGTGATTCTTTACGTCCTCTATATTGGCTCCAACTTCCACCTGTTTACTGGGCTGCTGTTAGCTTTCCTCATGATAATACCATCGGAGACGCGCTTCCCGCAATTTCGTCTGTATAGGTGCAACGCCTATACGCTCCCTTATGTCATCATTTTTGACATGGTAAAAGCGTGTGTAGCCGAGTGACCAGCGTAGCATTTTCATTTCGGCCATGTGGAGCTTTTGTTCCATTTTTGCAGTCGTCGACCAGCATTCAGCCCCATATAACATAGCAGGTCTAATAACCTTTTTATAAATCTTCTCTTTAAGATGTATCGGAATATATATATATATATATATATATATATATATATATATATATATATATATATATATTTTAAACGTATTGATATTCCCCTAATAATAATAATAATAATAGATAGATTCGATAATAATTATTTCGTTCTTAATTTTTATAATGCACGTTTGAAATATCTAAGATGTTTTGGCGTATCAGAAACAGAAAACTGTATAGCGTGTAATTCTGCGGACATGGTCTATCCTGCAAGGATGTAATTGCAGAGGGATAGTTTTAGATTGTAATCAGTAAATAGTAAATATAAACGAATTGAATAACTTAGCCATCGAAGAAATAAGAAATAGAAAAAAAATTATAACTTTTATTATATTAAGAAGATGATGTTAATTTTATTTATAGATATTATCGTTAAATATAAAATTATATATATATATATATATATATATATATATATAAAGTTGAATATATTGGAGAGTAGTGATTTTATTAATTAATTATAAACGAACAAAATAAAACACAATCACTAAAAGTTTTTAATCGCGAAGCTTTTCGACAGTTACGTCATTTTCAAGCGCGAACTAAATTTATTACATCTTTTTTTATATATGAAAAATCAGAAATGTTTATATAACAACAACTTAAAATTTGATATACATATTTCACTAGCCAAACATAATTTCAATTTTAGATTAATTTACAATAAATTTCATTTATAAAACAAATTTTTGAAAAATTCTTCATCAAAATTTGTAAATATCTCCCAAACCTGGTTCAGGTTCTATTAAAAGTTGAATATATTGGAGAGTAGTGATTTTATTAATTAATTATAAACGAACAAAATAAAACACAATCACTAAAAGTTTTTAATCGCGAAGCTTTTCGACAGTTACGTCATTTTCAAGCGCGAACTAAATTTATTACATCTTTTTTTATATATGAAAAGTCAGAAATGTTAGATGTAATAAATTTAGTTCGCGCTTGAAAATGACGTAACTGTCGAAAAGCTTCGCGATTAAAAACTTTTAGTGATTGTGTTTTATTTTGTTCGTTTATAATTATATATATATATATATATATATATATATATATATATATATTAAACCTATATCGAACCACTGCTGGACACAGGTCTCCCCAATAAATAAATTGGGGAGAAAATAGCCTAATCTACCGTGCGGGCCAGGCAAATTATATATATATATATATATATATATATATATCGAAGAATGTAAGTAGAAAATTGTAAATGGAGTTTATAGTTGCGATAAACTTAAATCTTAAATTTTCATAACGTAAATTTGTAATTACTGAATAAATATTACGAAACAAAAACAAATAAATACAAAAAAAATACAAAAAATACAACCTCTACATTGGAAGTTTGAACAATACGCGGAGATTGGGAACCGAATTAAAAAAAAAATTAAACATTTTCGAAATAACGCGCTCAAAATTTCAACCCCTCATTTCTAATTTTGATCTGAAAATTTGTGTTCCTTTCCGATTAACGCCGTTGTTAATTTCGTTCGTACTAGTACCGTTAATTTAAAAAGCAAATTTGTGAAAAAGTAAAGACCACATTTCCATCTTTAAATGATGTTTGCTATTATTTTATTGATTTAGGTTGTTTTTAATTTTATATGATTATTGTTCGTCTTAGATGTATAGAAACTAAACTATGTTAGTTAGGTTCATTTTTAAACAACGCCATTAAATTTCTGACGTAAATTATGCTTTTATATTTCCGAGGTATTCATAAAACCAATTTAACAATTATAACTGTATCACCCGTGTCAGCTTAGGCTTGGTAGTTCAGCCCGAAACTTTGGCAATATTTATATGTTAATTTATACGACGTTTTCCCTAACTTGTTTTCTGAATATCTCGGTAACGTAAATGGTACAAATGTAACTAACAACGGTACAGACAGAGACACAAACGAAGCACGAATGACACACAAATTTTAAAATCAAAATTCGAATGGGAGGAGCTGGCGAAATGGACTCTTGAAGTACGTTTCGACTTGTCGAGAGTTGAAATTGAACTTCCGTTATAACAGTCGTACGACGCTCAATAATTGGGGGTTTCCTCGTACGAGAAAAATTAAAATTTTGAATTAAACCGTATACATTCGTACGTCCTGGTAAAGTAATATCATTCGAGAAAAAGCGACCGACTCCTGTATAGAGATTTGTTATTTTTATTTTTAACCCTTAACTACGGATAACTGGTCAATTTGATCGGTACATGATTTCATTTTCTTTTAGTTTTTCAAGATATTTCTCAATACCTTTTCAGAGTTTAGTATCATGTCTATATTCGAAGTAATTATACCTTACGTTGTAGAAGAGTTATTTTAATATAAAAATCTCTACCGGTCAAAAATACACCGGTTGTCTGATATAATAATACTATTATTTCGCTTTTCATTTCCGTGTTCGTAATGCACCAGTCCTACTACAGGGATAATACTGAACTAACGCGATATAATTTTATAAAACAGTTGGGAATGATTTAGGTAACACCTAAAATGAAACGGAGATTAACAGGTATCGGTCGACAAGTCCGATTATGTGTAAGTCGCATACTAATGATAGATGAATGTTCGAGCAAATACAAAACTGTCGATCAAAATGATTTGCAGAAATTATCCGACGAAAAATGAACGCAAAATTCCATACATGTCTAATATGTAAGACGCCTATATATATATGGAAAGTACAAGTCGTTTTTGTAAGGACTGTGTGATCTAAAAATGTGCATTGAAAAAATACATGCGCAAATATCATTTTTTAAATATTTTTAATTTTTTCATGCTTAACCAACATTCGTTACAACATCTTATAATTAAAACTTTTTATAAATATATACGAATATTCCGTAAATTGCGTTTAGAATTTCATAAAACGTTTTTATTAATATACTTTTTTAGCACAACTCATTTATTTTTACTTCAAATTTATCGATTTTTTATTTTTAAATGTATACAAATGTCACAAAAATTATTTTAGTATAATAAAATAATTATACTTTTTTGAAAATTTAAATAGCTATATTCATAATTTAAACATACCGGTCAAAATGACCGGTTGTCGGTGACTACGTTTTAGTAACAGTACGTCCGTGGTTAAGGGTTAATACCGTATTACTTCGAATTTAAGACGCCCTCGAATTTAAGACGCCATCGAATTTAAGACGCCCTCGAATTTAAGACGGACCCTGGTTTTTGGGTTTCAACGTGAAGAAAAAAAAAATTCATCGAATTTAAGACGCATTAAAATTACAAGGTTTTAGGAAAGGAAGTTTTGGAAGAAATAGAAATAATTAAGATACTAATAGTCAATACGTAATACGAAATATTATAAACTTATAGGTACATAGGCTTACTTAGCGCAATTTCATTTGCAATAAAAAAAAAAACCGAACAGGAAAAAACAGTAATTTTTGTGACTAAATTACCTATTTATTGCTTTTTCTAATTATGTTTTTAATTACTATCGTCGGTTGTTGAATCGTCGTCATTGCCGGACGTTGAAGTCGAATCGTTTGCGTCATCTTCGTCACTATGATTCCATGCACAATCATCTTCAGAGCCATCCAATGCATTCGATATACAGCACTTCAAAAAGGATTTGATGATTATACAGGGCGGTAAATCTTTCCAAGCTTTTAAAATCCATCCTACAATCGTACCTGCTGAGACTCGTTTGATTTTGCCAGTTGGTGTGAGAGGATCATTATTTTCAGTCAACCATTGATTGTATTGCGCACGAATACGATCTTTAAAGGCTTTATTAACACCGACATCAAGAGGTTGTAACTGACTTGTCATACCTCCAGGAATGACTACTAAATCGCATTTTCCATTTGCCAATCTGGTTTTAATGTCTTCAGATAAATGACCGCGAAACGCATCCATCACTAACATGCTGTCTCGTTTGAGAAGTCCACCTGGTCTTCGCTCCCATACGTACTCCAACCAATCTTGCATAAGTTTACTTGTCATCCAGGCATTTTGTGGGCTCGAACAATAGATTTCCTTTGGCCGGTTGTT
Source organism: Coronaproctus castanopsis (assembly GCA_032883995.1). Lineage (NCBI taxonomy): Eukaryota > Metazoa > Arthropoda > Insecta > Hemiptera > Monophlebidae > Coronaproctus > Coronaproctus castanopsis. The sequence continues at coordinate 130,824,002 of CM065053.1, forward strand.
TTCACTGTTACTTGTTTTTGCACCTTCTCACTGACCGTGCAATTTCTTGGCATGTCAAAGAAAAAACAGCAGTTTCATCAGCATTAGACTAAGATGGTATTGTTTCTTTAACCTTAGTTGTATTACATGACGTTGATATTGCACCAATTTATCCTCATAATCAGATGGTAATAACTTTACGCTTACATTCCGCTTCGTATGTAAAACGCTTTTCCATAATAAAAAGAAAAAGTACCGTATTAACAAAACAACGATGGGTTAGTAACTGCACGACTGTGACCGGAAATGGGAATAGGTTTACAAGTCACTTTTATAAACATCATTAATCAACTCCTACAGCTAGTGTAATATATCGATAGCATTAATGTAGCAAATACAATAGGACTACTACCACTATTCCACGTATAATAGGAGATTTTAGTACGTATAATAGGAGATTTTTTACTCTTATACATGTGGTCAATTTAAAAAGTACCTCGAATTTAAGACGCACCCTTGATTTTAGACCTTGAATTGTGAAGAAAAAGTGCGTCTTAAATTGCAACGATGTAAATTCTCGAATGTTCATCTATATTGGATTATCAGTTTGTAACGCTTCTTCTTTCTTTCCTGTTTCTTTTCTTATTATTTTCGAACTAACTCTTCCTTTACACCGTGTTATCCGTTCTAAATTATGCCAACGACCCGATTATGAAGTAGCCAGTAAACTAGTTGGAAGCACTTAAAAAGGAAAGTTTTAACTTCTACATATCGATTATTTCTTCATTTTACGAAGCGTGTGATTTCGAGTCGCCTAAGTTATAGTTAATTTTTCGACAATAATCGAAAGTACTGATTTATTAAAATTGTTCTTATCCACCCAAACCAAACGGTGGTGTATACGTGAAATATATTATACAGAAGATAATTTAGAATGTTATAGAATAAACTTAACTGACTCTATCATACAACCTACATACTGAATATGTTTAAAGTACGTTATCGAACGTTTATAAGTAAAACGCTGTTTTTTTATTTATTTTTTAAAATAAAATTTTCGTTTTTTTTTTTTTTTTGATATATTGTTTAAATTTATTTTTTCTTTTTTTAAATCTAAATGGTACATATTTACTCTTACAAATATATTTTATACTCTAAAATAAGATAAATTCGAAGCGAATATTTACAACAAAATTACAAAATTCCTTAACGGACGGAACATGACGATATACAGACTTTACGGATTAGTGAACACCGAAAATTTCGAATGATTATTTCCGCACACGTCACGGCTTGTGTACACGACACGAGGAACGTTTTTTCTCTTAAGAAACACCTCGACGACATTGTGCATAGGCGAGCTATATGATCGGCAACTTGTTGAACGTATGGAGGACATATACGATACTTGTTAAAGAGTAAACGCGACAAAGGCAAAATTCCCTTCGATAGGTATCGTTAAATTGTAGGTGTACCGGGTAAGGGAAGGACAGATTTCTTCCGTCAGAAATCTTACTGGACAACGGTCTATTAGTTTCCTTTATACGATTCCACTTGAATGTTAAAACGAACTTTAGTAGAACCGTAAAGTCCGAGACGATGTAATCACAATCGCAATTTTTGCTTCTTATTGGGGAGGTAGTAACCGCGTCCATTTCATTTAATGGTAATTGTCATACTCGGTTTCGGACCCGAAATAATAATAAGTGATTAGTTGGAATAGTTGAAAATTGAAGACATCCTCAATCGCGTCAGCGAATGAAAAACTGTCTAGGTTTTAACATAAGAGACGTTGTTTCAAGTTGATGCGGAAGGTGAAGGGTCTTTTTAATATGTTTAGGTTAAAAACCGGTCGAAGTATAGTACTTTCGATTGTTATCTGGACGGAATTACGAAATTTATTTACCTAACTTAAACGTCAAACGTTCGTATATTGATAACGGATAAATTTCTGAACGGGAGAAAATTTTAGTACGTCATTTCCTCTTTAAAACGGATACGATGGCATACCGACTTTTACACGCCTGTTATGTAATAGGACAGAACTGGCCGGGTTACGACGATCGATACGCCAAAGGCAGGAGTTGTATACGTTCAGACTGCTCTCGTTTTGTTGTTCCCCTTTCTATGGGCTGTCTTTCTCTTCTCGCTTTACGCGCTATCACGACGCTGTTGTTAACTTGTAATGTACGATATTAAAACTTTTAGACGCGTCGTTTGTACTCGTTAAAGTTCGACTGGAAATGCTAGAAATGTTACCATTGCGTAACGTTCGTCACTACTACTTATTACCGTTTGGTCGGTTATCGGTAGTAGAGTAGCGGTAATGCAGCGTAAATGTTTCATAAGTTGTTGTCGATGTCGATATCCCGCTATTTTGACGTTAATGGGTCTAGAAAGCGAGAAAGTATAATTTTCGTTCCTTGTAAACGGCAAAAGTATAACGAAAATAAAATCAGAAAAACGAAAATACAACCGGGAAATAAAACAATAATTACGAAATTTAGTAGAAATAAAACTCCGGACAGAGAAAAGATTGAAAATAGGAAAATGCGAAACGGTATAAATATTCGGGAGTTCGAATTCAAGGACGTGATAACAAAGAAATGATTTGCAGAAAAACAATGATCAGATGATCAGATAGCAGTTTGGAAATCTAGAAAAAACTTTGAAAAACAGAAGGATGGACTTAAAAACAAGAAATACTACGCTGATACGTTTGGTCCACGTTGCTTTATTCAGCTGAAATCTGGACAGCAAATGAAAGGAGAATTAACGTCGTTGAAATGCGGGCATTTAGACGCATGTTGAGAATTCGAGCCAATCGAGAAGTGTTGATGCAAACGGATTGTAATTAATGACCGATATAAAACGAAGAAGAATTAAATATATCGCTGATAAAATTCTAGAAGAAGCGTTTTGACAGCAAAAGGTAAAATTCCAGGGAAGCCACTTAGAGGAAGAAAACGAATGGAATTAACTAACAACGAATGCAAGAATTATGGACTTCGTCGAATTACTTGAATCAGACAGATGCCGAGTCGAACAAGAATTACTAACGCTGGTCGTACCTAATGATTACGATTATGTATAGCGAATGAAAAAGAAAACTTCTAGGAAGTGGACAAGCGGATGTAAGACAAGAAGACTATTAAGATGAAGGTGAACGATGCAATAAGTACGAGCTGCTTGAAAGAATTGTTTAATAACCTAAGAACGAATATGGAGGAATATGAGAATGCCTGTTATCGTACAAATAAGCTATCGTGTATTGAACGTATGTTAAATAATTTTCTACGCTAAGAGATATGTTGTAAAAATTTGCGTTGATTAAATGCGAGCCGTTTTCATAAAGGAAAAAGGGAAGAATAAATTAAAATTAAAACTCGATTTCAGAAAAATTGCTAAACATCGACAGAATATTGAATCCAGTTTATTAATAAGAAATTGACGAAAATATATAGTGTACGGATACTATAGAAAAGCGAGCTTGTGCGTGGGAGGGCACGTGAGAACGAAACTGAGTTGTAAATAAATTTATAATAAAAATGTACGTATCTTCTTCGTGGTTTGTTCAGTCCTACGAATCGGGTCCATCATCTCTATATCCGTCTTGTCCACGATCAGTTGCCCTGAGTTGGACGTCAGTATTCCTAATTCTTGTTTTATGGTGTTCATAACTTTTCTCCATATCTCAATTCATGTCCGATCCATTCTTCTTATGCTTCGCGGGGTAGGTCGTTCTCGGTCAAAAATACTTTGGTTTAATACTCTGTCAGTCTATGAGACTTTCAGCACGCCACGTCAATACCAAGTTTCAAATGCTTATAATTTTTGTTTATGTTTTACCGACATAGTCTAGGTTTCTGCCTCATATACTGGCGATGCATAAGATGTTAAAAAAAAACCCCACGAAAAATCAACTAAAATGTAAATTTGGATGTACAATATTACAAAGAAATAGTGAAGTGAAAAAACAGTTTTGATTGTAAAATAATCCGATAGCGAGCTATTCATTTTAGATCTAGCATCCCTTATTCTATGCGATATAAATATTATTGTTATTAATTTAAACAGTATAGTAATGTTTAAAAAATCGTAAACAACAAAAAAAAAAAAGGTAGTTAATATCACTAAATTTTATATATAAAAAGACCACGCAAATCTTCTCGGCTATTTAAGTCATTGTGGACATAAAAATAAGATAATAAAAATATACACGATTTATAAAAAATTTAAAAGGGAAAAAACAAAAAATTAAATAAAATACAAGAAAATACTTAATTTAAACGTACAATATTACGAAAAAACTCTAACCCGTATTATTTTATAATTAAATCTGTTTTTCACTTCGCAATTTTTAATAATATCGTATATTTAAATTAAATATTTTCCTATATTGTATTTTATTTATTTTATATTTATATTTCTTATAAATCATGTATATTTTGTTTAATTTCTTTTTTGTGTCCGCTTGATAATGGCTCAATAGTAAAAAAAAATTGGTTGTCTTTTTATGTATAAAATTCAGGGATTTTAACTACTTTATTTTTATTATTTATTATTTTTCAAAAATCGCTAAATTCCGCGGCCGTTTAAATTACTAACGATAATATTTTGTATAGTAGAGAATAAGAAATGCTAGATGGAAAGTGAAATATCTTTAATTTTCAACCGAGATAATTCGAAAATGTAGAATGTAATTGAGAGTGATATGGGAAAGTGAGATACAAGATTGTGAATTTTGCGTGCGTGGGAGATGGTGTGGAGTAAAAAATATTTAATATGACGATAATATAAATATATATACGAAATTCGTTGTCAAGAATTTACGTATATTTAACCTCGCAGGAGTCTGCGATATATCATATATATATATATATATATATATATATATATATATATATATATATATATATAATATAGTTTTATATTGATGTAATCGTCAATTATATAAATATACTTACACGAACAGATGGTTTGTAAATTATAACATCTTAGGATAAAGACGGGTTATATGTAATTGTAAGTTACCTATTATTACAGAAATACTATATATAGTACATTGTAATTGTAGGTCGAAATTTAGACAATAAATAATTTAATACGAACGGCACGTGTTTTAAAATCACAAAACGAAATAAACGTCTGTCGATGCTATAAGTAATTTTGAAAATGTTTTAAATTTAAGGTTTTCGACGATCTGTACACTTGTGTATTCATCGTTGTGTGTGTGTGTGTGAATGAGAATCATTAATAATATTTTTGCTGTGTGGAAAATACATTTTTTTAAAAATAATAATCATATATTTCAAGAGAATTATATATATATATATATATATATATATATATATATATATATATATATATATATATATGAAGGTGAAGCAGACTGTTAATTAGTCCAAAAAAAAGTATGATAAAAGGAAAAATTGTATATATCGATTACTCTAAACATATATCGCCTATATATATATATATATATATATATATATATATATATATATATATATATATATATATATATATATATGTACGTATATATTGTATGAATAAATATTTCTATCCTGTATGCAGGAGATCCTCCGCTAGTTATTTAATGATGAAAAAATACCTTTAATATAGATTTTAAATTACTTTTGTACTTTGTGCCGCCAATTTATCGTTTACATATAAATCTTCTCGTGTTCATTCCTTTTTAATATAGACGCATAAATACATTACATACATACACATATACATAGGTATACTTTTTAATACACGTCTATTTGTATTATTATCTAGAACGCGGCCTATTTCCCTTTTTTAATGCCTTCGAGGAGAGTACGATCTAGATTATTTAACGTTGTGTACGTGAGTGTGTAAATTGAATAACTCGCGTCTTATGATAATAACCGTACCTGACGATAGGTGTAAAGAAAGAAGTACTAGGGACCTTTTTATTATTTCATAAATAACGAATTCCAATTACGTATAAATCGATTTCGAACGTGCGCCAATAGAATCGCGGTTAATAAAATAGTGTATCTCTTTGTCCGCCTGCCCCTTACAACGATCAGAGCGATAACCGACAATACGTTCGCGTTAAAATTTACCGTTAGACTTTTATTATAGTTTGCCATTTTTTCTTCTTAATCGACGTACTCGTTAATTTAATCGATATTTTTATTTTTTAGTATAAAGACTTCCCACTTCCGGAGAGCAAAAAAGGCAACACCCCCTTGGGTAGTAAGCTCCCGATTATCAAAAAGAATCCCTAGTTAAATATATTATTACATTAATCGAACAAAGAAAAAATAGTTTAAATCGCTAAATTTTTTTATAAAAAGACTTAGCTTTTTGACTGTATTAAGGCATTATCGAGTGAACGTAAAAAAATTACGTATAATAAAACATATACAATCTATAAAAAATATAATAGGAAAAACCAAAAATAAAATAAAATGTAAAAAAAAAATACTTAATTCGGACGTGCAATATTGTAAAAAATTGAACAAAGTGAAGAAACATTTATAAAATAATTCATTAAATAATTAAAATAATTTATACATATATCGTGTAGCGGAATTTACCACGAAAGCTTACAAGATTAATTAAATTAATTAAGGTAAATAACAAACGAAAAACGTACGACTATTAGAACGCAGTAGAAAAAAGGGGAAAAAACTCGCGAACAAACAAAGCAAGCATAATATTAGATAACGTTGAAATTAACGATTAAATATGAACATAATTAATATAACATGGCGTTAATAAATAGAACAATATTAATTAATAAGGCTCATTGCAATAAATTATGTTTAATAAGTCTACGCTCATATTTTGTATAGATAAACCTCAGCTGCCTTGAATCGTAATCACCTATTAACGAGATAAACTCATTATCATGTGCACGGCAATCTTTATGCGATATGTTAATAATGTATTCCTTAACACGAGGTAATTTCGGAATATCATGCATATAATCTATTCTAGTATAACAGGGAGCATTTATAGTATGCACCTAAAGCAGCCGTTTTGAATGAGCTGCAATTTATTATAATTATCGTTCGATATCGGATATCGAACATCAAACAGGGCAAGCATATACCGGAGGTATTAGTGTTTTATAACAAATAAGTTTATTACGTGTGTATCAAATAACGATTTTCCATTTAACATGGAATATAATCGTCCTTGGATATATTATTATTCGTGTTCGTTATTTAACGGACACGTTATTAATGAAAATTATTTTCGTACGATTTATTTATATCCAATCTATCGTTAGGCAAGTTCAAATCCTCCCACTTAAAAAAATAATAAAATAAAAAAAAATAAAGAAAAAATATATTAAAACAAAACAATTAAATAATAAAAACAGAAATGAAAAATAAAAGAAAAAAATGCAATTATATACGGTTTGAGTTTATAAATAATTGTATGGTCTCTTTTAACTTTTTTTTTTTTTTTTTCTCTTTCAGTTAGTATTTATACTAAATGAGTTATTGACGTTAAATTTGTATTTTAAAATTAATATTCTAATCATTTTCCGATTTAAAAATTTTTGATTTTGGTATTCTAATGTGTTAGGAACTTTTAGATAATTAAAACAGTTTTTCCTTTCTGTATGTGTATATATATATATATATATATATATATATATATATATATATATATATATGAAACTGAATTTCTGATTTAATTTAATTTTTACTCGCGTGTTCGATATGTTATTAAACGTATTTATTGCTTCGGTATTATATACAATCTTTGAATACTTCGTTCTGGAAATTGTTTTAAAATTTATCATTGCGTCTTCCTAATCTATTTTAAATATATTTATTTTCAATTATAAAAGGTCAATAATATTAATGATTATTTTTAAGAGAAATCCCGCGGCTATGAAGCCTAGGTGCGTAATCAGCTCCCGATGTTCCGGATTAGCTATATTTCACTGTTATTCCTCTTTATAGGTGATTTCTTCCCACTGCGTTCAAAACTGACTTTCTGAATTTCAAACGTTTCTTACAGCGTACATAGTGATTTATTGGGAGATATTTTTGTATTTGAATTATTCAATGGAAGCAGTTTCTTTTCTTGCTAATATTTAGAGACAAAATATTACATAACGCAAGTGGTCAAGCAACTGGTCAACTGTGATAATCGTTTTTTCTATATAATAAGAAGAACAATAAATAGCGTTATCACCAACGTACGGCCTAGTTGCAATATATCTAATTTAGGAAAAATTATTAATATATAATGAAGATTAAAAATAACATAAAAATACCTAACTGCGCTACTCTAGTAATAATCGTTTCAGAATAAGACACGTTATTTCTAATTTTGACAATGAAACTCCTGGTAATTTTCCATCAGACGAATCTTTTATATTACGCGAAAAACGTATATTTTCACGCACGAACATAAATATTATGACAATCGTCGTACGTTCAACCGGTAATCAGGAAATCCAGATTTAAGCAGGAAAATTATTTATCCTTATATATAAAGTCTTACACACACTAACGTTTAATTTATAAATTTTCTTCTCACGTATTTTTTATACTTATTATTATTATTATTATTGTCGTTCACTCCGTCAATTTTGCGCACGAATTCTGGATCAAATTTTCTGGTTTCTTGCTGGTCTTCAATATAATCATCTATATATATGTTTGAAAAAAATCGCTGGATGCAAACGTTATATAAGTTAATTTAAAAATTTACGAAATAGGAAATAATCTTTAATATTAATTTTCGATATAATAGTAGAAGAAGAAAAACATATGTCTCGGAGCGTGTGGAAGAAGTGAAGCGTGATATAGAGTTTTTTTTATATTTTTACGCGGATGTACACACACACACACACATATGAATATGCATACATATCTGTATAAGTCGAAGAGCCTAACACTACAAAACGCACGGGTTTTGGTAGTACAGTACATGCGAACGATATATATATGTATATAATATATAACCTTTCGTTATTTCATTGACACACCTAACGCAATATATATATGTGTGCGTGTGTTGTGTCCCTGGGTATGTATTGCGTGTGCATATATATTTTTATATACGAGATATATATATATATATATATATACATATATCCGTCCGTTAATTCGGATAGTTCGCTCGCTCACTCGTTTTGCGGGTTAACTCCCCATATATACCGCGCCAAAATATTTAGTTTATTTATTGAGGGTTAATGTTTAATTGAATGTTCACTATCGTAAGACATTGCACACATATAGTTGCAGTTATTACAATGATGATTATTATTGTCAAAAGCTGGTTCGAGATTAGTGAGCTGCTATCACACAATCATTATCATAATATTTGAAATTGGAACCCTGGTAAGTTTGGATCCGGGTCAACGAATTTGAAGGGGAAACGAAATAGAGGGGAAAACTGCTCGCGCGAACTTCGTTACGCTGGCAAAAAGAATGATCGCAGCGTTGTGCGTGCAAGTTTGTATTCCTACTGGAATGACATCACTATTGCAGCCATTCGATGTTTGTATTAATCGGCCATTCTAAGCCCATTTGAAACATTTTTATTCTGAGTGGACGGCGGCTGCGGACTTCAAACGACTCCTATAGGAAAACTAAAAAAAAAACAACAAAAAAACGAATTTGACATTAATTAGTGGATCTTGGCTGCATGAGATCTTATTTCAAATGATTTGTTTATTAAGAGCTTCAACAAATAGTGCATTTTAAATAGTGGTGATAGAAGTGAAGATACGCATGACCCATCAGAAATTGGAGATGATTCAAATATCAAAATTAAAAAAGAAAAAAGAATGGTAAGAAAAATTCATTGAAGATTATAAAGTAAGTTTATTTTTTCCAATAACTGAAGTTAAAAGATGTATGTATGTATACATTTATATACATACATGTATACATACATACATCTTTTAACTTCAGTTTTTGGAAAAAATAAACTTACTTTATAATCTTCAATGTTGGTTTAGTTTTGACAACTGGAGATGTTTTCTCTTTAAAAAATGGGTTCTTCGTTTGATTTATGTTACGAGAAATGATAATATAAAAAGTAATCAAAAATAAACGTACAAAAGTAAACTTTTCGAATAGTCTGGAAAATATCGAAAGTATCGCTTTGTTATTATTATTCATGTCGGTAGAGGTTCCGACCGCTGTATATTATGTCGATGGCTGTAGAAATGTTTTAAAGGAATTTTCGCACGCACGGTGTAATCTGGAAAATTATTCACTCGAAAAGTAAATCGGATTCGACGACTCTTTTATTCATTCTTTTGTCCGTACATCGTCCTAGGTTGATTCTTTACATTTTAAATTTAATCTTTAACGGGATTTCGAATTTGTGCTTTCTATTATTATTGTTATTATTATGGTTTTTTTCAAAAGTGGTACTTCGAAAAGATGTTGACCCAAGTGTTAAAGCTCGATGGTCGAGAATAAACTAAGTGCAAGTTGTAAAGAAGAAAAAAAAAGAATAGTATACTCTTAGAAGCTCCCGAAAACAAATTTGGAGTGGTGGTAGAAAAATAAACGGAAATATAAATTTAACGAGCGAATCTGTTTTACTATATTTTTTATTTATTTTTATCATTACTAATAATAGCGATATTTTCTTCTTCTTCTATCATTCCACTGCTGGATAAAGGCCTCCCAGATGTTTTCCAATCTTACGCTTTTTCCCAACGATTTGTCGTGAATTTTCGAATTTCCATAAGGCTCGTTTATCGTCAAGTTTCCACGATGTTGACTTATTCGGTAATTTTCACCTCGAGCCACATGTCCGCTTCATCACAATTTTGCAATTATACTTATTGCATTTTTAATTTTTCTTGCTTACCTTATACGTTATTTCGTCCGTCATTTGTCCTTCAGACCGAGCATGGACTTTTTCATTTGCTGTCGTTTAACTCACGTTTTTGTTCCATATATTGTTCTTTTCCTGTCAATTCCCTTTATACGAAGCTGGTATTGTTTTATTAAACAGTGGAATGTACGCCGATTATTTATCGTTTAATTAAAAAACAGATCTATTCTTAAAAACAAAGTCCAATAGTTGTCAGTTCATGTAGTTCGTTGTTGCTTATTAATGTCTTCAAACAATTGTTTTTAGGTTCTAGTAGTTTAATAATGTGGATTAGGTTGATATAAAGCGAAATAAATCATGTTTGCGAAGAAAGAATCTTTTTCAATAATAAAAAAATATCGTTTAATTTAACCAGGTTCCCAGCAGTGCAAATAGTGTGTAGTTAATTTACTGTCGAGAATGATGCTTAAATATTTAATTTGATGCGATCAATGAAGAAAATTATCCGTCCACTGAGGCTGAAAGATGTATACCACGCGTGTTTTGTTTTTATTATTTAAGACTAATTTATTGCTATTTAGATACGCGAAAATATTATCCACGCCATCTTGAATTAATGATTTTACAATGTTAGCATAACGCGAAATAACTATTAGAGCGGTATCGTCAACATAATAACGAGATTTCACCGCTTAGATCGCAAATCGTTTATCTAAATTATTAAAAATAAATACGAATGCACTTTCTTAGGGCATACCGAAACGCTGAATATTACTATAAATATCCTTTATTTAACGTACATACCTGCTATCTGTAAGATATGATTCTAACCAATTCTACATAAAGTCCCTCAATACGCAAGAGTGATTTTTATTTGTTAACAAAAATTTTACGAGCCAACATATAGAAATCGAAATGTACCGCCACAACAGATCTACCAGTTTCAAGATTTTTTGTTATAGATAAAATATGTTGGCGGTTCATACGCAAGAAAACTGTACCCGATTCCTGCTAAATAAAAGTTAGTACGTTGTAAAAACTGTGCGCATAAAAACATAATGATTATATTACGGTACCCATATTAAAAATTTAAATAAATTAAAAGTTTATATATGAATAAAAGTTAAATTTATAAGTATAAAATTTCTTATTAATTACTGGCCAGTCACTTCCCAACACAATTATCACTACGTGTAATATAATGACAACAACCGCATCTAGTATATCTAGTGAGAACTCGTGCGACACATGACACATGCGTACGTCCTTATAATATTTATAACTACTTTACAAATACTCAATGACATGCGTACGTATATAATAGTATTATACACTTCACATGCATTGCAGCTGCACGCCTACAGAAGATACACAGTGGACACATTACAGTTTATCTAGCAAATTTAAATATGTAAGATTTTTTTTTTAAATTATTCTATAATTATTTTACTTGTAAATATTTAAATTTTTTATAATGTAGAATGTTATGGAATAATTTAAAAAAAATCTTACATATTTAAATTTGCTAGGTAAACTGTAATGTGTCCACTGTGTATCTTCTGTAGGTGTGCAGCTGCAATGCATGTGAAGTGTATAATACTATTATATACGTAAATTGAAAAATTAGTTAAATCACTAACATTTACTTTCTTGTGAAAAACATAAATCTTTTCGGCATTTACGGCATTATCAAGTGTACAAATTTTTTTTTTGAAAAATCATAATTTTAAAAGTATAAATTAAAAATATTTGATGGTGACGGTGAAACTATATTCCAAAAAATTTTTATTCTGCTTGTCTGTTCTGTTTATTTTTTGAATTGTTGAAATTGAATATATTAACATCGATATATTTGTTTACTGATTTTGTTTTTTTATTAATTTTTTTCGACATTGTTTTCTGGATTCTGCAAAAGTTGTATACTGATGGAATTTTAAATTTTCATTTACTGTTGCAATGTACGATATCCAAAAGTAAAATATAAAATATAAAAATATACAATTTATAATTTTTGAAATTATGATTTAAAAAAAAATTTTTTTGTTTGTTTACTTGATAATGGCGTAAATGCCGAAAAGCTTTGTGTTTTTCAAAAGAAAGTAAATGTTAGTGATTTAACTAATTTTTCAATTGATTTTTTGTAAATATTTAGTTAACAATTTCCTCCTTCTCCGTTTATTATTGATCAAGTCCGTATTTAATTTTTCGGGTAATGCATTATACGCCACCGCGTCTGCAAAAACAGCTTGCAGCCTCACTCTGGTTTTATTAAAGTGAGGAATTATCGGTTTATATGTTCCTCTAGGTATCCTCTGTCTAGTGACACACAAAATTTACCAGAATTTTTAAGAACAAATAGTAACAAATTCAATAAATACAGGTCTCGTACAGATAAAAGTTTGTTTTCTATGTCTATATTATCAATCTTAATTATTCTGTTTATCATGTGCTTTTGGCAAAACTTCAATAGACCTAATATGATATTTTGACATCTTACCCCAGTGCAATATTCCATATGTTAAAACTGCTTGATACAAGACAAGATATATACGTCGTAAGTGTGCAATAGAAAAATAATACTGCTTTAGGTAAATACATAATATAATTCAATTTTATTAGTTTTTTACACACGTACAACGAATCAATACTGCATGATAATTTATAATCTAGCTGAATTCCTAAGTACTTAATATCGTTTACTCTAGTTAATTTGTCATTACCCAAACATAATACCGTATCATTCCATATCCCTAAATCCTGATTTGTGTATATTACATACCTTGTTTTATTAACATTAACAATCAAACGATTTCTCTGTAACCAATCATAGACTCTATTCACATCATGTTGTATAAGTCTTTGAAGTATACTAGGATAACGCGAGTTAAGTACAAGTACCGTATCGTCAGCATAACTATATGTTTTCCCGGCTACGTTTAAGTTTCACAAATCGATTATGTATATTAAAAAAAAGGTACGGTCCTGGGACGCTTCCTTGTGGTACTCTAGAATTTAGCATTTCAGTCTCACTATATACATTATTTACTTTAAAAATATATATCCTATTTTGAAGATAGCTGCTAAACCATCTATGTATGTTTCCTCTAAATTCGCAACTATATAGTTTCTGTAAAAGAATATTATGATTAATTACATCAAAAGCTTTACTCGAATCAAAATAGAGTGAAATGAGCCTTCTTCAAGATACTTAGCGATATAAAATATTTGCTCGAACAATGCATCGTCAGTGCCTTTACCAGGAATGAAACCATATTGAATGGGACTAAAAAAAATTTTTCTTTGTGAGTAGTTTAGTAAAAGACCCCTCAGATGTTATAGTTCCTAATTTTAATATTTCAGAAAATTTACCAGATTTAACAGATTCATTAAAAAGGTATGTTAAAGGTTCTAAAAAAAGTTCATATAATAATAATAATAATAATAATAGGGGATAACAATCAGAAATTATAGAATGGATATCACTAAGGAATCAAATATCTCCGATAGAATAAAACACGGATTAATTAAAGATAAACAGCTATTCTTAGAACACGAACAGTATAAATTATACTGGGACAGGACTATATTGACTGATAAAACAATAGAACATAACAGACCTGATATCGTTTTAATAGATGAGATGAATAAATTATAATTGATATAGCACTGTACCAGATAGTCTGAATATTAATAAAGTGTACGCAGAAAAAAAAAATAAATATGAAAAACTTACAGAGCAAATGAAACGAATGATGAAACTGGATGTTGTAAATACTGTATCATTAGTAATTGGAAAAACAATAGAATAATATCGAGCAGTTTAGGTAATAGCATAAAGAACCTAAGACTATCACCATATACGATGGAACGAGTTCAAAAATTTGTATTATTGAATACCAATATATGATAATCTTCTTTAACCATCAAGATGAAGGAAGTTTGTAATGCTTGCTAATTAAAAAGCCGTATTACAAACTCAAACCAGCATGGCTGTGAGATTGCGGATAATAATATTAATAATAATAATGACGGTAATATAGTTTGTGTATTTACTATGTATTACCATTTATCATTCTCTACCTTTAACTATTATTTCCTTAATAATTTAAGTTCAGCCTGGATTATACCCGAGATTTGCACTTGCACAGAGCCGGATGAATTGCTGAATTATTCAATAAGCCACCCTCTTTCATGAATATACCTTTTCCAGCATACACATACGTATATATATATACATATGTATGTATCTCCGGGAGGATTTATAATAGTAATCTGCGATCGTGCTTATACTGTTTGTAATATGAAACGACGTCGTATTTTCGATATCCTTCATTTTTTTCCTCCCTTTGAATTAAATTTTTCTCCCTGGTGTATATCTGACGTTTCTATCAAAATAATCTGACGCCACCTACTCCATACGAACAGAGAAATAACGGAGGGAATCGTAAAAGGATCGCTTTCTTATTCCATCGAAAGCATATTACCTCTCTACAACTTTTTTTATTTGTTCGACATGCATTTTAATAAAATAAAAGTACTATTCACACGTAAGGTTCTAAATTTACAAACAAAAATTACACTGCTCCGATATTATATTTTTCCGATACCATTATATGAAGTGGAATCGCGGACTTTGACGGAAATCAAATCTAAAAAACTGAGAGCTTTTGACATGTAGTCATATAGTCGGATTCTAAAAATTCCCTGAACGCAGAAACGTACCGACAAATATGTTTTATGGAAGATGAAATCCCAAACACAATAAAATACAGAAAATTAATAATGAGAAATGAAAAAAGATATGAATTATTACAGAGAATTCTTCAAGGCCAGATAATTGGACACGAAGAGGTCCGGAACGAAGAGAAATATCTTGGCTCATGAATTGAAGAACGTGTTTTGTCGCAACATCCACAGAACTATTCAGAGCAGCTATGGACAAAACCATAACAGCTAATTTAATCGCGAACATCCATTAACGGATATGATAAAATAAGACTTATCCCCCCAATCTAAAAAAAAATCGTGAAGTGTCAAATTCAGTTGATTAAAAATTGAGTTAATTGAAAACTATACTGTACTAAGTTTTAATTTTAACTCTGTAAGAACAGAAGAGGAAAGGTAAAACACCGATTTCGAAAGGAGATTATTTATAACTTTTAAGTTTAATGGTTAAAATACTCACGAAATTAAAGAGTTCCACGCTGATGAGAAGACTATTAACTGTTTGTTTTTTTTTTTTTAATAAAAAAAATGTGTGTTTGATGTGATTTGTACGATGAGAGGTATCTGACAGATAGTGTAATATATATATATATATATAATACATGTACATTTACATGCGTATATATAGTTATGAAAACCGCAGCAGAAATTTCCGGTTGGGATTTGTCCATCTAAATATCGTGGTCTGTTCTTTTTCTTCTTGACAACTGCAGTAATACATTCGGGGCAACAACATTTAATATTTATGCACACAAGCACACGCACACACATTTGTATGTTAAGTAGGATATTTTGACAGTGTGTATGAAAATGAACAAACTTTTTCATTTGAATATTCGACATTTTGAACATTTACAAACAAAAATCTCGTCAAATGTTACTTATTCGGAAATAACAGTTTACATCAGCGGCGAAAGTAACCTCTCAAGTTCTGGCATTAACGATTTATATAAACACATATATATATACATATATATACGTATGTGTGTGTGTGTAGCGGTTAAACAAGATGATGATAATAGCTAAAAGGTTTCTAGGGAAACATTACTTAAATAACTTCCCCGTATATTTAGATAGTTGAAGTACCGGATGTGACGTGTTATCTTGCACAACTTTTTTATTTTTAACTCTCTCTTTCATCCACACTGTCTATTCATATATGTAAATTATAAGTATATATACGTATGTAAGTGCCTGTGTGTAGTTAATGGTTGGTATGTTACACGAAGCCGGGTCCCATAACTTCAAACGTCTTTTACAAATTACAAATAAAAATTGTACGGTAATATAATCGGGAACGCAGGGCGAATATTAATTTAAAAACCTTCCTAATAGGTTCACGGTTTTTAGTGCAATTATATTTAATTGTATAAAAAATAAGTTTAAGCTAAATGTGCATGTTTTTTACGGTGATTTATTTCAGCAATCGCGAAAAAATTTTAAATAGTTTTGTTACCAATTGATCAGTATTGCAGAAATCAGTGTTACTACGATTACAGCCGCTAAGTATATGCTTAATAGTATCAGTATACACGCCACGTAATTTTCAGAGTGTGTAATTTTGTATTTATATAAATAATCTTTAAATAGACTATTTTTTTAAATTTTATTTTATTTAAAGACGCTCGATCACTGAGATCATTTGCGTCTGTGTATACTTTATACGTTATGAATTGGGCCTGTAACTGTGAAGAATTTTAAGAGTTTTTCAATTATTTAGGGATTATCCTGTAATATTGTTTGTATTGTTTTATTTGTGAGTTTGTAAATATTTCTCGGATTATCATATTGTTTACAACCTAATAGCACCTGTTTTAATTGAGTACTACATGTGGGACAGTTTGGTGCAAGATCGCTATTCAGCAAGTGCTGTGATGTGAGCCTTGTGTGTCCTATACGCAATCTGGCTAATGCTACTTCTTCTCGTCTAATTTTTTGTGCCGATGTTATATAGTGTCCTAAATTTAGTTTAATCTGAGAAAGGTGTGTGTGTGTGTGAGTGCAGTAAGTTTCCCAATATTGTTGATATAGTTTTGTGATTTTTTGTGATATGAATGTGTGCAAGTCGAACGTGTGTATTAACTGTATTTAGATTTTTTCTATACGTTTTAGCTTCTATATCTATGGCTTCGTTTCCTGCAATTCCCGAGTGTGCCGGAGTCCATATAAATGCCAGCTAGTTGTTTGCTGAAGTTAGTTTATGGATAATATATTTTAGATTAATAGTGTCGGTGTTTGCAATTTGAATTTGGTGTTGCATATAATGCGCTAAATGAGTCGGTACATATTAGATACTTATTTGAATGTGAATGTTTTGTAATGTATTTTAAGGCTTTGTATATTGCTATAATTTCGGCTGTGTAAACGGAAGTTTCTGTGGGAAGATGAAAAATATAAGGTTGTTATTTACCAAGTAAGCGGAAGTAGTTTTATTAGTAAATTTTTATGCTTCGGTGTATATTTGTATATATTCGGGATATTTTTCTTCGAGAATATCGTATAATTTATATTCTAAAAGAGACCATGTCCACTAATGAATTGTACATTAAAGAAATTTGGTGCGAAAAATGTGTTAGTCTATTTTCTATATTTGTGAAATAATTTTCAGCTATACCGCTATATTCATTGCACTGTGTTTGAAATTTATTATTATAATGCTTATCTAAAACAATTTAAGCTTTAATGGTTTTTCTTCATGTATGAAATTTTTAGCGTACTCGAAAACCTAACGTTTATAATTCTCGTATCGTATCTATATCTATATCTATATCTATTATATAATCGACTATCCCCGTACATTAGTTATTATCATATAGCACGTTGAAAGAAACGTGGTGATAATTACGTAATTCTGATAAAATTTAATGAAATTATTAAACAACTTTCAATAATCTGGTCATCGAGTGTTGAAATATTACAATAACAAATTTTTACATCGTTCTCATTTATGATTCCTCATCTCGGATGACACTGCTCCGATGGCTATTGGCAATAGTATAGAAGAGTCAGCTAATAATTTACAATCCCACATAGGAATTATTCGGAAGTTGACAAAAAGTGGAAGATTTAAAGAGGAGAAATCTGCGCGTGTCAATTTTAATAATAAAACAGTCCAGTATTATCCAGTTTTAATCAATTCGAAGACTGTACCTCGTAAAAATAATATAAATTATCTAGGTATCTAGATACAAAATTAAATTGATCAATTTGTATTAATAAAAAAATAGAACTAAAGTTGAATATTCTGCAGATGAAATGGTTTAGCGCAGTTTTAATCAATTCGAAGACTGTACCTCGTAAAAATAATATAAAATATCTAGGTATCTAGATACAAAATTAAATTGATCAATTCGTATTAATAAAAAAGTAGAACTAAAGTTGAATATTCTGCAGATGAAATGGTTTAGCGCATTGACTACTAAATTATACGAAATTCTGCTATTGAAATCGCCGCAGCAGAACTTAAATGTAAGATCCTCATCTGCACCGATTCGCTCAGCTCTTCTCGCTGTCTCCAGAAAAAATTCAAACTTCAGCGTCCGTTAGTTGAAAAAATTCTTACCCAGGCAGCATCTTATAAAGAAGAAATAGCCGTGATGTGGATACCGGGTTATAAGGAAGTCGGACTGAACACAATGGTCGATAAAGCAGCTAAAGAATCCGACATCCTAACACCAGAACCACACCTACTAATTCCAGCAAAAGATTTCATGGATCGCGTACGTAGTTAACTGTAGTGTCAAACAGTGGCAAGATTCTTATATTCAGTTCACTACGGATCGGAAGAAGGCAACCTGGTCGGAACATTCCAATAGAAAATATGAAGTCGCTCTGTTCCGTATACACTGTAGATACACACAAACATTTCTTTCTAGGCCAGGGTGCACCGTTATGCTCGTCATTGTAACATACCCCTTACTATTAATCATATTCTCCTATCATGTCCTTTGTACTCAGTTCACCGTCTTACTGTTGGACGTGCATCCTCTCTAAGCGAAATCCTATAGTATTCACCATCTGCTGAATCTAAACTTATAACTTTCCTTACTTTATCCAACTAATCTAATTATCTTTCCGTGCCTCCGGCCTTAGAAGCGGTATAAGGCACGTTAAATAAAAAAAAATAAAAAAGAAAGTATGAATTAAGACTGCAGAATCGTAAAAATTCATCGGCGAAACAGTTTTCAACCTAGCAGGATGAATTAAGACGGCCGAAAAGAATCGAACCTTCTGAATTGAGCAAATAATAATACGTATAGAAGAATACAGGAATATTCTATTTGGAAAACCTGGAATATATACGGAATTGATATAATTATAGGGTGAACCAGAGAAGACGGACGATTTCGTTGTTCTTTTAATAATTCAAAAACAATTAGAGCAAAATGTTTGAACAAATTTTATTAAAAAACAGGAAAACGAGAGATTAGCCCGTAATTATAAAACAAAACCGCTCGTCTTCTATGGGTCACGTTATAGTTTAGAGTATTAATGAACGTTCAAATATTGAACAGATTGTAAAATAAAAACTACTTAGGTGGTTTTTTTACAACACGTTAAAAATTATCTAGTCATCTAAAAAGCGATATTATACGCCAGATATTACTTTTATTTCCATCTGTTCCAGTCATTTTTTTAAATTTATTTTTTAATTATTTCGCAAACCAAAATTTATATTTTATATTTTGGCGTAATAAATTGTTAACGAGCGCGTGAAAGGTGTAATTTAAGCTATTAGCTTTTTTCTAAATTTTAATTTCATTTCGTACGTTTTTGTCGCGTAATTTACTTTACGAAATACTTATTAAATATAGGCATGTACGCGTATTTGCTTGTGTGTGTCGAAGTAACAAGGTTTCGTATTTTTTTTTTGCAGTGTAGCCCGGAAAATAACGATAATGAAATTAATAAGCACGAGGTTTGATAAACGGTAAATCGGATATAAAGTTGATTAATGACCAAAAGAGACGAGTAGTAGTATTAAAACTATAGCTCGCCTGCGACTAATAGGCTCCTTTTTCATCTTAATTAGCAGTGAAAGCTTTCAAACGAAGATAATAACCATCTGTACGTAACGAACGCTAATTTCTTTAGCCGCTCGTTTAACTGAATTCAGTTCGTTTAGTCGAAAGAACGGCGACGTTAATTCGGATTAGTAGATGTCGTTCGAAAAAGACGACAAACGTATTAACACCACTTGGAAACTTACGAAAATCCAACGAGAGAAGTCGAACGTGTGTACGTATTATAACGGCGGGACAGATCTTCATACGGCTTAATGTATAAAATATATAAAGAAGAAGTTCTGCCGAAGAACATATTCGCATCGGTGTTAGTGTCAAAATTCAAAAAACAAAAAAAAAATGCACCCAGAACGTGGTGAAGAATATAAAACAATTAGTTTATTCACGCATATACCGAAAATATGATTGCAAACTTTAACAACTTGAGTGTCAAGTAATTTTTATAAAACAGTTCAACTAAGTGCCACGAGATCTATTTCTGAATCATTACAAAAGTTTAATTGGGATAAGATTCCATTCTGGATCTCACATAAAACTGATGAGATCTCAATATGGGGGGTACATTATATTTGGATTTTAATCGCATATTTGAATTACCAGCGTAAAAAAACGTATTTTTATCCCGCGTACATTATTTTTAATCCCGAAGATATTTAATTTTTTGTATTTATACTACGATTATTTTAGATATGTTTACATTCGTGAGAATTTTTTTAAGAATTATATAAATAATTATGCCATTTAAAAAAATTTAAGTTAGCGATTAATATATTCATTTTATACGACCGAAAAAGCTATTTAACTTTTTTTCTTTATGTTGCAAAGTAAACCGTATTGTTGCGTTTTAATTTTTTAAACCAGCGTTTAACATTTTGAAATAATAAAACTGGGCTATTTTTAACAGAGGATTCTGAGGAAGATGGTATTACGCAAGATGTGACTATAACAGTTTCTTTAAATATAATACCTGTCATGCTGATAATAATCTTGTAAATAATTACATGTTCAACACAAATTCCCTTACAAAAGACACCGATAAGATGATTAAGATGATAATGACGTATACAAATAATAAGATAAAATCGAAAGTTATCTATTCAAATCCTTTAAGAAACCCGCTGACGTGGTAGAAAAAGCTGTTTGTTGAGATTTTACTTAATGCGTCGGTAATCAATTCTTCGATTTTATAAATGTAAGTGTAACCGATTTCCGCGCATTTGTAGTTGAAAAGTTTATTATGAAAAGTATTATTATTGAAAATCCATCCACCATGAAATATAATTTGCAAAAAGTTGAAAGGAGCAGATGTTCTACTTGTTACCAAAAAATGCTTAAATTAAAGAAGTATAATACAACAAAAGACTAAATGTACAGCTTGCAGTAAATATTTGTGTTAAATATGTTTTAATACGTCACATAGTTTTTATAATTAGTTTAGTTTTCACAATGTTTTGGTTTATATGCACTAATTACATGATTTTTTCACGCTCAATTTATGTTATTAAAATATTTAGTTTAACAAAATTTTCTCTTTTATTAGTTCTGATTTTAATATTCAGATTTGTGTCTCGTATTTTGTTTCTATGGGTTATGAGCGAGCGTGTGGTGTCGTGGGATTTAAGTCTCACTTCAAACATCAGTAAAAATATATGGAAACAATTATTTTTATTACTATTATGGACTATGTAAAATTTGATAAACAACCTTTTAGTCCTGGCAAAAATTGAACATTTGATAAAAATATATCTGGCAAAATGTAAAACTGTGATCCCGAATTGGATCATGTGGTATTCAAGTTGTTAAAAAAAAAAACAAAATGGAAAAATATATTATATATTGAAGATGCGCAGTATGGATTTAGA
This sequence comes from Coronaproctus castanopsis, assembly GCA_032883995.1. Taxonomy (NCBI): domain Eukaryota; kingdom Metazoa; phylum Arthropoda; class Insecta; order Hemiptera; family Monophlebidae; genus Coronaproctus; species Coronaproctus castanopsis. Next base: position 130,846,392 of record CM065053.1, read on the forward strand.
AACAGATCATCAATGAGGGATGCAATTGAAGAATCATTGGAGAAAGAATAACAGACTTAAACGGTAGAATATATCTATCATCATCATCATCATTATTTATCCTCTAGTTTGGTGGGCAATTTATGCGGCTACTTACCTGTACATCTTTTGTTGTATAGTGTAAGTAGTGTACAAAGCAATTATATTATGGCGTTAGCGCAGTTGAAAACACGTACACACGCCCGGTACAACTGACTGCAATCGCTTTTTTGTCACGACACAATGCAGCCCTACTTGTTTTTTTAGTATATACTAGCGCGCATGTTGTGTTGTGCGTGGTGGTTTGCAATTCACGCGGGAGAATATTACGATTATTTATATTTCTATTTTCTAATGATGACATTTTTACGTCGTCGATCGTATTCGAAACTAGTACCTTCCGTATTCCGTGCTCTTAGCCACTCGGCTATTCCGACGACATGGAATTATGCTATATCGATTTTGTTAAAGTATTCAATAGCGTAAAATGGAACCAAACTGTTTAAAATATTAAAAATGGTAAACATGCCGGATAAACTGATCGCATTATTACTACACGAGAACCGAATGGTGGCGATAAAATGAATAAATGAATTATCTAAACGATCAGAAATTTCCAAGGAGTGCTTCAAGGATGTGTGTTATTATGGCGCTATTCAATATTTATTCAGATCTTTTTATTTACTTCATCATAATTAAGAAAAAAATATAATAAAACAAATAGCATTCGATAATAAATATAACTTTCCTATAGTCGATGTAATAAGGAAAAAATCTGAAAATAAAAATACAGCGAAAGATAAAAAAAAAAAATTATTTACGTTCAATAAATTATGTAGGAAGTCGTACATACAAAATAATAAAAATAACAAATATATAAATTTGGAAATAAGAAAACATTATAGAAATAAATTAGTAACAACAAAATAGAAATAATCTTTGACACGTCTCTCCTCAACTGCCTTTCATTGCGACAATCCATTATCGAGGACTCGTTCCAAAATCTACTAAAAATGTATGGTGGCCATGAGGTAGTATACACGGATCGTGCCAAAAAAGGAAACTCCACTGGTTGCGACGTCATATACAAACATGGGACAATTCGATGTCCACTTCCATCCACATTTTCTGTATTGTCGTCAGAGTTATATGCAATCTCCTGCGCAATTGTTATTGCAGAATCGGAGCTAAAGCATGACATATTAATTTGTACAGATTCTCTCAGTTCAGTTAGAAACATACAGAATTGACACGAACATCAGCATCCGTTCGCGAAAACTATACTAGAAAAATCGTTTACCTATAAAGCGACAAATTGTACTTGCGTGGATACATCGCAATATTGGTGCAAACAATGAAGCTGACACAACGGCAGCAGATTCATGTAATATAACGCCGGTTCCGGTCATATCAACGACATGTAAAGATATGACAATCCATATCTGGAACAAGATGCGATAGCAATGGAACGATCCTCCATTCTTCCTTATTACGATCGTAGCATCGCAAACCCGATAATGTCAACATCCAGACGGAAAGATGTGGTCCTCTTTCGCGTTCGGTCCGGACATACACGTCTTACGCACCAGTTCCTGTTCACCAGGGAAAATCGGCCTACCTGTCCTTTACCATCATTCACATCCTAGTTTCCTGTCCAGCATATACCTTTCAACGTCAGCTTGCTGGCCTTCCTCACAACCTTCCCAACATATTACAACGCGCTTCATCCGCCGAGACTAAACTTCTCCTCTTCCTCAAAATCACAAACATCCTTCCTCTAATCTAGTTCTTAACACCTTTCCTTCCGCGCCTCTGGCCTAAGTAGCAGGATACGGTACGGTCACAAATCAAAAAAGAAGAAGAAGAAGATATAAAACTCGGGAGCGTATAAATTAAATTGTAATCAATGTGAAAATGGATAAATAGTACAAACAGGCTGACGATTCGCTATAAGATTTAAAGAGGATTTAAATTCATATAAAAACAATGGTAAAAAATCATTAGTTGGAAAACATTGTAAAGAATTTAAACAAAATCGGTAATAAGTAAAATTTTACATAGGAAAAAATATTGTAATAGAAGAAAACTACTTGAAAAACTGGAAATAATAAAAGAATGAGATGGAATAATTCATTTGATGAAGAAATTATGATATATATTATAAAAATCAATTTTTATTTTGGACAAAAGTTCTTATTTTTTGCCCTTTTGGGTTTATTGCTGATTGTAGATTTTATTGTTTACCATATTCACCATTAGATTAATTAATAAATACTTTTTTCATTTTGTTAATTTCCATAAATTCTACATTTAAATATAGTATTTTTATATTTTATATTTAGTATAGGTAGACTGTGTTATCTACTACATTTACTTTTCCATTTTGTTAATTTTTACATATTGAAATTAGTATTTTTTAAATTTTATATTTGTTATATATTGTATATATTTATGTATTTTTATACTTTATTTTATGGTCACTTGATAATGACTTAATAGCCGAAAAGCTTTGTAATTTTTATAAAACGTTTAGTGACTTTAACTTCTTTCTTGTCGTTTGTTCTAAAAAATCGCTACACTGTGCATTTTTTAAGAAAAAATGAATATATCAATCAATGGAAAAAATCTGGAACAAGCCGATTCCTTCAAATATTTAGGACATATAATAATAGAAAACGTACACTGTTACAAAGAGATCCCGCCATATAACGGTCAAAGAGGCGTTTAAAAGAAAAAGACATTAACACGCTGTTTTTAAGATTACGAAAACGTATCGTCAAGTCGTTTATAGGGGTAGTAACACTGTACGCAGCGGAAACATGGAAAATGAATGAGATTTTATAGACTCTTTGGAAACGTAATGCTACGACGCGTGTTAAAAATTTCGTGACTCGATAAAATTCTAAACGAAGAAGTTTAAAACCGAGTACGAAAGGAAAGGTCACTCTTGAAAACTATTGGAATAACAAGAACGAAGTATATAGGGCATTTGTTAAGATATGATGGCCTATTGAAAGATATTATAGAAAGAACAATCCCCATGTGCAGCCTGAGAGGAAGAACAAGACAGACACTGGTGGACGCAATCAAAAAAGAAGCGAATATCCAGAGTTTCATTAAACTGAAAGGTTAACAGCAGAACGGAAAAAACGAAGCATTTGTATGGCAAGGGACGAACCAGCCCAAGGACTGATACACCGATTGATTTCATATATATATCTATATATATGATTTTTTAAGCGATAAATGTTTTAATATACATCCCGATAAAAGAATTTCGACTAACTAAGAAATCGTCGGAATTTTACACAATTCAGGATGGAAATTTATAAATTGTACAGCATTTGATATGCATCATTTTTACTATCAAACTTTTTACATTTTCTGTAGATTTTCATTCATAAAATATATTCATAAAGATTACGATATATATATATATATATATATATATATATATATATATATGCATATATATACATATAAAATAATATATATACATATATATATACATATAAAATAGTATATATACATATAAAATAGTATATATAAGGAAGATAAACAATACTGATAAATGAGGTCACTGCCATAGAAGGTAATGAAGAGACCCCGATGAAAATTTGTGCTTGTGTAATATTGCACCACATGTATATATTTATATACAACACATGTTTCTGTTTTCGACAGCTGCCGCTTCTATAAAGCTTTAGCTTCTTGTAGATGCAAGTGAATACAAAACTTTAATTTTTAGTGGTACGACCAAATTACAAATAAAAGAAGATGACAAGATGTTTCTTTAGTTTGGTATAAATGTGGTACACAAGTACATGTAAATATACACATAATGGAAACTATGCATACATGATATTATACATATATATTTGCACGTGTGTACAGCCAAATTTTTATGTTGTGTGTGTATTATTTATTGTTATTATTACGTTATTTATTTATTTTATTTATATACAGTTGGAAATGGCTTAACAGCCAAAAAACTTTGTGTCTTTAAATGCAAATTTAATAATTTCAACTACTTTTTTATTGTTTATATATACACATACATACTATATTATATATATATATATAAATATATCACAATCACGATAAGCCTTTGTCTGTCCACTCCTGGATGAAGGCTTCCCCAACGACTTCCACCCATTTCTGTCCTGCGCTTTCCTCAATCAATTTTTCCTACCTACCTTTGCTATATCATTATATATACACGAACATACTATATTCTATATATATATATATATATATATATATATATATATATATATATATATATATATATATCATGATCATGATAAGCCTTTGTCTATCCACTCATGGATGAAGGCTTTCCCCAATGTATTTAACCCATTTCTGTCCTGCGCTTTCCTCAATCAATTTTTCCCAGCTATTTTTGCTATATCATTGTGCCTCCGCGTCATTGGCCTCTGTTTTCTTTTGATCCGCCTTTGACCACGAGACACGTGACCAGCCCAATTCCATTTTGTTATAGCCATCCACTCCACTGCATCATCCAACTGTGTTTAAGTATCCCAGCATTCTTTTTGTGATCTGATAATATTTTATGCAGCATCATTCTCTCATGCGCCGTCCGTCTGAGCTTTTCTTATCGTTTTTATTTTTTATTTTTGGTATGTGGCCATATTTCCGAACCATATGTAAGAATCGGAAGTACACAGTGGTTATATAGTTTACGTTTCAAATTAATCGGTATTTGTTTATTGCGGAATACTATATATATATGTTTGTATATAGATTGATCGATAGATAAATATAAATATAGATAGATTTGGGGATAAAATCGATTTTTAAAACAAAAGGGTGACTATTTTTAATAGTTCTTCGCTGCCGTCTTTAATATATAATTCCTAAACGTAGTCTTGGGCAAAAAGTGACGGAAATGTATTGCGAAAAATTTATCAATAAGATCAAAAATCGAAAAAAAAACCGGATGAAAATAAGATAAAATTGATAACAAAACGCCTTTAGAAACGTGCGCGGCGAGGAATATATTTAAAATTATAATTGCGACCGATGGATGAAATTATATAACGGAATGGTTAAACGACCTTATTGGAATTACGATTTCAAGTAATTAAAATGAGTACATCAGAATGACCTCTGTGTTCGAACGTTATCGTATTTATTATTGTTAGTTTTAGCTTGAACCGGTAAAGGTTATTTATTTATTTATGTGTTAATTTGCGTTTAGTCTAAATATTATGATCGTTGGGAAGAAATTTATGGAATTCTACTTAAGGTAAACGTTTTCATTAGCAGCGAAATACGACGGTAGTATTAGCGGAAACGACGGAAATACTTCTTCCGGTGGAAGAGGACGCAGTTAATAAAGCGAGGACGTTAATTTCCCCGGTGAATTGAAAGATGGAAACCTTCTTTGAAAATTAACGTGACGAATTACGGATAATAGAGAAAGCATCCCCATTAAAATTGAACTAATGCCGGAAATAATGACGACCGGGTTCAAGATTAAAACTGAAAATTAGATTACGTTGTCTTAGATGACGAAGAAATAAAGATAAGAGCTATCGTCCGCAAAACAAACTGGAACGAAAGAACATACGCGTGAAATATAAATCAAAAATTCGTGACGGAAGAAAAAGAGTAGAATAGAAAAACTGAGAAATAACGAAATACCGGGAAAAGATGATAAAGCGATCAGAAAAATAAAAACGAAATAAAGAGAAAAGGAATACGATAATAGAACATTTAGGGAAGAGGATAAGATAATGACACGATAATAGAACATTGAGGAGAGAAGAGACTGGTAAGATAATGCGAAAATATAACTAGATACGAACCCCATTAAGTAATGAACTCGCTTTAGTTTTCTGTATATGTTGCTTTTGAATTTTTTTCGATAAAATTTTAAAATTTATTTCAGTTTTTTTTTTTTTTTTTTTTTTGTTATATTCATTTTCTTAAGTGAATTCGTCGGATATTTTTCCGAAATTTTTGCTTACATTCGGACTGAACATGAGATAAAACAAAAAATAAAAATTTCAATATTTTGAACGAGGAAAATTATAACTATATCGGAAAAAGAAATTTTGGATGATGGAAGAGGTGTATTTTGAACGATATCGTCATCCCCTCTTTAATCCCCTATACGAAGTAAAGTACATTTACTTATGTATATATATATAATCGACATACGCACAAATACATATATGCACGTATATATATATGTATATATATATATACATATCCTTCGTTGTAGAGAATATATTTGATTAAAATACATTTTTAAACGAGCGAATTAATACAAAAATAAATCGTATAAATATTCTAGCATAATACTACAATCAATTACTAGCGGCAAATTTAATTTTTTTTTTTTTTAAATAAATAACCACACCGGCCAATTCTGGCCATAATTGGCATTTTTCACTTATATTATATGATAGAATAAAATAAGTATTGTCTCCTCTCCCGATGGGTAGGAGCCAACCGATAGATAGTACGTTAAATTTTAAATATAATAATTAAGCTAGACGTAAATGTTTCTTTAGACTACAGTACTGTTGGATTATGTTATAGCCACTTATCTTTCGGATACTTGGGAGCATACAAATATATGACCATATAAATATACGCTCCCTCACTACTCGTGGGCATTGATCAATGTGTGTCATCTGTATGATAGACATAATCGTCATGTATTGTTACGAATGGTACTATTGTTGGTAGGAAGAGCGTCCCGGCACCATCTTCTTTTTAGCCTTCTTCTAGGATTTCTCGGCAACGTGTTTCTGGACATACGGAGTATATTCGGGTTATCACTAAGACGCAATTTGTCGAAGACTCTTCGATATTGTTGCATGTGCACGTCTTTGACGAATGAAATATTGAGATCATTGTGGAGAGTACGATTGGAAACATATCTAGGAGCCGAAACCATCGAACGCAATATTTTCGATTGTCGTCTTAATTTAAAATTATAAATGATTAAAAACTCGAGTAGCCGGACAAAGTAATAGTAATTTCGTATATCTTGCATGTGCATATATGTCCTTCTTAGTAAAGAATATATTTGATTAAAGTAATCTCTATCTCGTCTGAATTTTTGCGCAAGATATATTTTCTTCAAAACGGACTTTTGCTGGAATCTTTAAACGTACGTATATTTTCGATAATCTTACATTTTAAGGATTTCAGCATATTTAAGTCAAAGCTAATATAAAGTGTTGAAATGCTACATCTTATTCGGTAGATTTTAACTATAAAAGAAAAATGAATACAAAATCAACGAAGATAACTATGCCTGAATCATAATGTAAGATAAAAATTTATAGTCATCCGGAGGTTTTTAGATTGCTGACGAAATCGGTAACAATTTTTTGCTTAAAACCACGAACCTCTGGTGGTAGATAAAAAATTGCGTAATGTACTCCTTCGTGCAATTCGAATAATTTCTAAATCTCGTTTGTTTAATTTTCTACATGTTTAAAGATTCGATTTACATTAAGAAACGCGTAAGTTATTCTTTGCTCTCGTAATTCGTTACGAATAATTTCTGCAAAAAAACGAACATCGTAAAACTATATCGAATACAATCAGTCCTGATGCACTCGAATGAGTGATATTAATTTATACGTGGCAAAAATAAAAAAATTCTGCCACGGAAACTATTTATATAACTAAATGTTACCAAAATTTCGATCTAATTCGATGAAAAATATTCTATTATTTTTATCATGACTACTAATACCGACAAAATAGATAGCACGCCAAATTTATTTTGGAGATTACACCTGTAATTAGTCTGAATATCGTACATACACGATGGTGGTGCTTGATGAAAATCTGTCGACAATTTATCTTCGTTCGAATTGAATTCCAGCAGGTTCCTATTATTTCGGTTTTACGGATGAAAAACTTTCCAATTTTTCTTTTCTCATTTTTAATTTCGAAGCGCGTGTAACGAAAGTTTTATTTTTACTAATTTATTTTTTGCCCAGGTTTTGTAAATTGTTTTTTTTTTTTTAAAAAAAGTTATAACGGTTAGAAATTTCCCAACACCCGCTCACACACACACGCACACGTGTAATATATATTTCTTATATGTACGCGTATCGTATATCCGTATGATATATATATATATATAAAACTTGTAAGTTCAACTTTTGTAAGAAAAGTTTTTAACTTTACTTATACGGGGAAGTTACGTTTCCCTCGTTCGTAGAAATAGATTACAAGTTCTTACTTTTGCAATAGGGGAAAAATCGGCCCGACTTTGGGAACTACTTTTTCGATTTTCCAAATTTAATTTCTCGTCGATAATCTGGTCGTCTCGTTAAAATTCCGAATTCGATCACGAGTATTGAATTTTAGTGACAGTTTTAACATTTATATTCGTATAGTTTTACTTAATACTATTCGAATTTATTTAAATATAGCGAGAAAGAGTACGATAATTTACAATTTTTAAAGAAAATTGAATTTTAGTGACAGTTTTAACATTTATATTCGTATAGTTTTACTTAATACTATTCGAATTTATTTAAATATAGCGAGAAAGAGTACGATAATTTACAATTTTTAAAGAAAATTTACAATTTTATAAACAATAAAAAAATTAATGTTGAATATATTTGAAAGTAGTGATTTGATAAATTATAAACCCAAACAAAATATAACACAGTTTAATCAACGTTTTTTATTGCGCAAAGCTTTTCGACAATTACCTCATTTTCAAGCGTACACAATAAACATTACGTATGAGTAACCGAAAATATTTATATAACGACAATTTAAAATTTGATATACATATTTCACTAGCTAGACGTAATTTCATTATTTTAGATTTATTTACAATAAATTTTATTTATAAAACAATTTTGAAAAAACTTCAACAATGTTCGCAATAAGTTAGTTTTTTTATTACTGTCGTAACAACATTATCCGGACTAGTTGAAATTTTAAATTTAATATATTTATTATATATATATATATAATTTATAATTTTTAAAATTACCACTGGTCAGGTAGCCATCTAGCAATTGGACTGAAACGCGAATATGTTAGGGGGTTAACATCCAGCGATGGACTCCACTGTAAATTAGGCTGGATCAAACGGTCGACTACGTTTTAACCTACGAACATCTGGACTAGTGTCAAGTAGATTGATCTCCAGTACGTTTATGTGTGTTTCCAAAAGGCTTACATATTTTTCACGTATGGAATTTTTAAGTCTCGATATAACGTATGGTTCGATACGTACCAAGGTGGGGAGACGGTGAGTCTTATGGCTTTGTTCTGAAACCGTTGTATCCTATTTATGTGTTTATCTTTTGCACAACCCCATAACATTAAACCGTATGTTAAAAAGGGCGTTATAATTATTTTATAAACTAGAAGTTTATTTTTCTAGTGACAAACTGGAGTACCTGCCAAGAAGCCAATTTAATTTAGGCAATTTTATATCTAACTGTTTTCTTTTTTGGCTAATATGCTTCTGCCATGTCAATTTATGATCCGAGTGTACACCTATATCACGTTATTATCAACTGAAAAATCGGCAGAATAGATTAAGTAAAGCACCTAAGACACTTCCTTGAGGCACGCTTGTTCGACTAGAAGGAAAATCTTTGTGTTTTTCCCAAAGGTTTTTCCCAAAGGTTTTGGAGCGTTGTAAACTTAAAAATATTAATATTAACTTTTATAATGCTCAGGTGCTCTCTGGCCATGGTAAATTTGGTTCATATCTGCGTAGGTTCCATCTTGCCTCCAGTTCTCGGTGTACCTTTTGCTGTTCCAGCGAGTACTATTGTAGATGATATTGAGCATTTAATGTTTGTTTGTTCCCTGTTTGATGAGCTTAGAAATAAATTTAAAATACATAGAGGACAACCTCCTTGTATTTTCTGTTGTCTATGCTAAGAAAATTTAAAACTGGTAGGTAAAATTACGTTCCTTATTGAATAGTTAACATGTTTGTAATTGATTTTTTTATCAGTATTTTTAAGAATATCTCTGTTTAGCTTACTTTATTTGCAGTTGCACTCATTGAATTATTTCATTCAGTCTTGTCTTCGTGCTTGTTTTATAATTTAATTTTGATAATATAATTTTTTTTTTCTTCTGTATGATATTTAGACGTAACCTTTTATTTATTTTTCTTTGGCTTGATCTTTACCTTACCAATATTACTTTTTTGTTTAATCACTATCTTAAATTGTAATTTTTATATTTACACATATACTACACAAAACTCATTTTACACACAGTCTTGATGGTCTAAGGGACTATGTTTCTCATCCTTTATTCCTTCCTATTTTCAAGTTACACATTGCAGGAAACTACCACACACTCCTATTTATATTTCGTATTATACTGAATGTTTTCTTTTGTTTCAGCTACTCAACACTTACACACAGAGTTATCCATTAAGAACACTAGTTTCCTGCACCCTTATAAACACAAATTATTTAAGACATTCGCCCCACCGTATAAGTGCGGATTGGGGATAAAAAAACAAAAAAAATTTACTTATATATATTTTATTTTAAATTAAAACCAGTGGATCTGTTAACAAATAGTTTCCCCATATAATTCTTAAAACTAATCATAAGTAACATAATATGATAATTTACTTGTTCGCAAAATAGAAGGTTTTTTGGTACGGAAATATTAATCGCTTCAAAAATTGCCATGATCATTTCTTTCATACGATTCTCAATATAAAGTGACTTTAGCTGAGTCCATATTATAAATAATAATTTTTCTTCGTTTTTTCCAATTTGCGCTTAAGTAGGCATATTGTAATTTATTTTTCGAATGTATACAGGTAACATTTAAAGTAGTATAAGTGGGATTCTGATACGATGAAAAATAATACAGTGATAAAGCACCCATTGAGGCATATTTTTAACTAGAGCAAAATCCGTAATGCTGGTTATAAGGAAATTATTGCGAATGAAAAAAAATCGATAGAGACAAACGTTAAAATTATTAAAAACACTCAAATCAGACAGAGTATTCCCAACAGATGTGCTACTAAAGCTGTGCCAGGTTTTATTTTTGACATTAAAATCGTCAATGAGGAGTAATGAGTAGTACTTTTCGTACTACTATTTACGTTTTCTATTCATATATATATATATATATATATAGTATATAGTAAAAAGCGGAAACGCTAGGTGTAGTAGAATTTTTATTTGACCTTAAATTTATACAAGAGTCATTATTTAAGTAAATATTGATAATTGATACCTATGCAAATGAGACGTCGTCTCGTCGGCAAATAATGTTGTATATCAGAACGAATTAACAACGGCTCTTGTACACTTTTCTCCAATCTATTTACTCTCATCACATGATCCAATATGCCACTTTTAATCTGCGTTAATAATAGTTGATGGAGCGTTTCAATTTACATTTTTTTTTTTTAGAATCGAATAATTCTAACTGTATGACGTACGAAATTAAAAATTTGTACGTGTGTACTGCTTTTCACATATATAACATTCTGTCTGTGTTTTGGGTCGGTGAAATATTACCCGACCGTCAAAAGGGCAACGGACGGACGACGTGTTAAATGAAAACGATAAAAAACCGACGAAGCTTTTACTACGTCGATATTGATTGCACCCTATCATGTTAGTTTCCCCCACTCACTCTTTCACCCCTCGTGCATTGGCCTTTTTGAGTTTCCAGTTCAGTTTTTTTTTTTTGCTCAACTCGTCGTGGGGTATGAGTTATATAAAACGGAATAGTATCGATATCGATAATAATGCTTTATCGTGTACGAAAACCAATCAAGCAAAGCCGTAGCTGTAGTAGCGAAATGGACATTTATTTTACGCATCCAAGCATAACGACAACAGTGTGCTCTACTTAAAGTATTATTAGCTGGTAATAATAGAGCTAATAGTGAAAACGAATATATATATATAATGAGTAATAGTGATACCTATTGCGGTAGCAACTGTAGTAATATAGCAATAGTAAGTGGTAGTGGTAGTGACAGTGGCAGCAGTGGTAGCGTAACTCTTGAATAATACATACATACATACATACATATATATATATAAAAGCACGGTCATGTGCCTGCAACAATATATGAAAAACGATGAAAAAAGAAAGGCAATACTGGGCTTATGCTACAAAGTTTTGGCTTAAAGTTTAACTGTCGATAGGGTCGCATTACCAACGGTTGTTCACCTACACCTGGTTACGCTGGCAATAAAACTACTATATATATATATATATATATATGCGTAACACACATAAATAAGCTTCACGTGAAGGTCTGTATGTGAATGACGGAATAGGGAAAATCTGGTCCCAGATAAGATGAAATACGTGAAAAAATTCCGCCGTTATATTTGGATGTTCGCCAAAGTAGTAACGAAAGGAAATATATTTGTTGAAAACAAGAAAACATGATCGCCATTTGTGAAGGAAAATGTACCGTAATCGATCATAATAAAATGATAGACAAAGATGGAAAAGAGACTTTTCGCTTTTTAAATCGTGTTTCCTACCCCTCTCTTCTGATACATAATTTTATTTTTACAACTTTTATTACAGTTCGGTACACTTGCTCTACCATCTGTAAATCCGTTTTCATCAGTTTTCATCCGCTATAAGGACAACGAAAGCTTATAAAGTATACAGTTTCCATACTGTTATAGAGAATAGAGTGTTGCGGCAAATAAAGCTCGAACTGAATCGTAATTGGTTTTTTTATTTTATTTTATTTTTTATTTCGAGCTGAAATGTATTAAACAGTTATTTCGTTTTAAATTGTTTTTGTTTTTTTTTTCGTAAAAGCAATTACTGTTCAAGTCTAAAACTTTACATAATAATCTGGTCTTTTTTTTTTACGTTCGATGTTATCGATTTTCTGACATATTTATTACTCATCGAATACATCGCCTTGTACTTTGCTGTAGATTTGAGAATTTTGCCTGCTGATTTAACAACGGTCAGCGAGGTACATCGAGCGTCACAAATAAACTTAAAAATAAAAAATTCGGTAGGTCTAGATAATATTCGTATAATACTGGTTAAAAACTTTACTATGTAGAAAGAACGAATAACACGTTATACCGGTAATATATAATAAAATACAGCAAGAGATTCAGAAAGGGAAATGGGAAAAGAATGTGAAAGCTTGGTTGAGAGAAAATATAAACGCAGTAGAGTAAGTAATAAAATAAATAACAGTGACCAGAAACAAAGTTAAATGTGGAACTCTTCACTGTCTTACAAATACATATATGAAAATTACAAATAGCGATGGGAAGTCTTGGTTTGAGGTTGGATGTTAAGTATAACATACAGGAATGTAGAAATAAATTATTTCTTTTAGTATGTAGTTTAATCAGATTTAAGGGAAAACTGTATTTATTTAGTATAAGCACTAGAATATTTAATAATTCTATATTTTGTTAATAAACGAGAACACTCCTCCGCTGGTTTGCCGTCCTGTAGAAATCCTTTGTAGCATCCACACAACGCATGACACACACTAATTATAAGAACACAACTGATGGTTTACACACATCACATTCAACAATAATATATAATCACACACGAAATGAACACTAGCAATAATATATTATTACACAAATACACGTAATACTTTATATTAAACACGGGACCTACATGCATATTGTTATATTTTTAAGATAATCCCTTTTAGTCGCACATGAAATTCTGACACAAAATTAGAAATTTTATACAGACTGTTTATTATACAATGGAGCTTCTTAGATGATGACAATTTTCATTATGTTTAAATAAATACTTTCAAAAAATTGAGAGATTTCACATCAGCCAGAAAATAAGCAAGTTAGCATTAAAATTTCTCGTACCATATAATGGACATAGTGGCTGAAAGGGTTATAATGTTAAAAATATAACAATATGCATTTTTTCGCGTAAGTAACGTGGTGAGTTAGTCATCAAGATCGTGCGATTTGACTCCGCTAAACTCTTTTTCACGGGGTTTCCCGAAGTGATAGATTTATGCTAATAAGCCACAATCGATCGACGCGCTTAAAGTCAACATTACCAATGCAGTCGCCCAAATTCAGCCAAACCTATACGACAGAGTAATTGAAAATTGGACTATTGGGATGATCCGTTCCACCGTGAAATGGCGCGGTGGATACTTGAACGATGTTATATTTTCATATATAATGGCATACATGGGATTTAAAACAAAAAAATATTTGCTTTAATACCTCGCGCACAACTTGTTTTATTTCATTTCTACATATAAACCCCATATATATATATATATATATATATATATATATATATAAATAACAAAACAAAATAAAAACGAAGTTAATCACTAAAAAAAAATTTTTTTTATTAATTAAACATGAAGCTTTTCGACTGTAAAGTCATTTTCAACCATTATTACTTTATAGTCGAAAAGCTTCGTGTTTAATTAATAAAAAATTTTTTTTTTTATTAATTAACTTCGTTTTTATTTTGTTTTGTTAATTCATGAAAATCACTACTCTCCAATTCATCAACATTATATATATATATATATATATATATATATATATATGTATGTATATGTACATATACACATGGTTGACATTAAGTTCGGATACCTCCAGGATACGGAATATCATTCCATATTTTACACGGGCGAATAGTGTCGTTATTTTTAGCCCCTCCGCCCCAACACGGAATTCATAAATCTCTAAAAGGAAACTCCTTAAAGGTACTGAGTTGAAAAAAATTGTAACCTTCTTCGACCAGATTATTTGACAGCATATGAAATTCGATAATCGATTTGCTCCTTCACAAATTTAGACATCGTACGTGATTGTATATTACTTACACGTGCATATGTATATACATATTTCGTATATATTTATATTAAAACATATATGTATGTGTGTGATATATTTTTTATGTATGTGTACGTTTGTATAATATAATGGAAACGGTTGTTTTTGAGAATCGTAAGGTTCTAATAATGAAAAAGTATATAGTTGTTTTAGTGTGCTTTTGTAAAACACAAAATAACAAAATTAGACGAAAAAAAAGTAATAAGATATTTTAGGTTAATCGATATTATTTTTTAGGTTAATCGATATTATTTTTACACTGTAACATCGATCAAACAAAAAAAATTATAGAGATTAATTATAATTGAATAAATATATACGTATGTGTGCGCATGCGCCCATTTATATATTTTTGTGCGTGTGTTAAAAATAGATGAAATATAAGTTAAGTTATAGAGTTGAATGAAGTCAAATTTTAGCGGCGTAGTTGAACAAGGCTGCGAGTATACGAAAAAATTATTGAACGCGAAAAGTTGGTATAAATAATTGAGGATAATATTATTCAGATGTAACATTTGTTAAAAAGTATATATTCAAATGTAACGTTTGTATTTTAAAACAAACGAAAAGCAATTGTTACCTTATGCAACTTAGAGAAAGACACTTTTCATATTATCCTCATCACCTGTTTTTCGAACATATTTTCTTAATTATATTACATTCTAAACTGTATCTTAAATTACTACACACGACGTAGCGTAACGGATCTCTACAATAATGTATTGTCCCGTCTCTGGAAAATATACGACAGTGTAGCGATTGCTAGAGAAATTGTTTACGTTTATAGAAATATAAAAATTACTTCGCGCCTACAGTATCGTGTTGGGTAAGCTGTATCTTCATTAAATGATAATAATAATATGAAAATAAATAAAAAAATTATGGATGCCTTTATTAACGTGTTAATCTTAAGTTATGTCCATAACAAACACGGTCTTACCTGGAAATTTTCTACGTCGTTTATATAGTACAGCGATCGAATCGGTGGAGAAATTGTTTAGACGTATAACTGGAATGGTAACTGAACGCTTTAGACTTGTCGCGACTGATAACGAATGTATATATATATTTTTTTTTTCATTCTTTGGCCCGGTTATATGGCAAATACAAGAAGCTTTAAAAGTGTATAAGCATTTTTTATCCGAAGCCAATAAAGTACTCTTTCCTGAATCGTGGTCCCCTCACTTCTAAGGACATTTGTATTAAAAAAAAAACCCTAGTAATTGGTATTGTTGTGTATATATACATACATACATACATATATGTAATATATAAATTAAATTATTGCTGTGATTATTATTGATTTTCTATTACGAATATATATATATATATATGTATATATATGTATATATGTATATATATGGTTATCGTTATTAATATTGTCGTGGTTTTGGTATATTATTTCATCTACTTCTAAATCTCATTGTCACGACCCTCATATATATATATACATATATATATATATATATATATATATATATATATATATATATATATATATATATATATATATATGTGTGTGTGTGTGTGTGGAAGATGATACTACGTACCAGAATTATTTCTGACGAGATATTATTACGTTTCCCTCGAAGCTAACGAGTTAAGCGCAGAGCAATTTTCCGAGTATATTAACGTCTTGTCTCGTTCTTTTTACTTTTCTCGAGTGACCTACATTTCAGCTTTTGTTCAACTACGGTTTTCATCCGCGTTGACGTCATTTCTATACGCGTACTTTTATATTATTCCGCTAGTGTTCGTGTGGAATATTATCCGGTGACGTCACTAATGGAAATTATTATTATTTTAATTTGCCGACGGATTTTTAAATATAAATAAATCGATGAGACGTGTAACGGTTGCTTCGATCTTCATATTTACTTGTTTAATTTCGTTTTATTTAGCGATCGATTCGTGCAATTATCGAATGTGTTAGATCTTTCGAAAGTTCAGCCATTCGTAACTTTAGTCGTAATTTTAGTCGTAAATTTTTAAAATTAAGAAAAATATTTAAATCACTATTTTTGAATACTACATTCTAATTAGTTACATGAAAAAGGAAATAACTGCGAGGAAGATAATATTATGATTGCTTTTAATACTAGTAGAAAGTATGCCAACAATGTTCAGTATTTACTGCGGAATGTGTAGCAGTACTACAAGCCTTGTCAATTTGAATGGACTTAAATCTTCTCGGAAATTACCTTATTAGTACTGATTCGAAAAGTATGGTGACGGCTTTAGAATGGAATGTGTCAGATACACTAATTGGATTAGTTTTGCTAAAGCTTAATAATTTGAAATATTTGTGACATTCTTGTGGGTGCCGAGTCATAAAGGCATGTCAAATAATGAATTTATTAACTCATTAGCTAAAGACGCGTCATCTAATGGCGTAGAACGCTCCTTAGTCTCTCACAAGGATATCATTCACTCTATTCAGCTGGAGCGTACGGATCATTAGGGATTGATGTACACTGAGAGCATTAGTCAATCACCTCTTGCTTATTACTATCAAATTCGACAGTCTCTCCCCAAACTTCCGTGGTTCTATTTCTTTAACAAGATTAATCACAGATGAATCGTACTGGTTAGTAGATTACGATTTGGACATCATTTGTTGCCTGACCGTCTTTTCCGTATGCAACTTAGAGAAAGTCCTTTCTGTCCCATCCATTCCGAACAGGCAGTCTGCAGTCCCGATTATGTTTTTTTCGAATGCCCTTCTGTGACACCGTTACGTTCTGAGCTTTCCCTTATCTTACTACGCTCCCCGTGTATATTACACCTCCGTATAATGTATCATCTCTATCTGGATAATTTACAATTATTCTCCCATATAGCAACATTTCTAGAGAAGTCAGCATCTTTGATTAAAATACGAATAGTCTCCACAGTATCACGTTTGGTAGGCCGTAAATGCATCCCCACTTTTAAGAAAAGAAAAAGTATATTTTAATTGGATAGTATATGAGCAAAAGTACAAGTGATCGGGCTACGATTACGAGTAAATCTTATCGGTGTTTCCGTGTTCCCATTTTGTTCCCATTCGGCCGATAATCGAACTATAGCCGTTGAAAAATTACGTATTTCTCAATTTATACCAGACTGAACAACTTTCACTTCTTTTTTTTCCTTAATTTAGTTAATATCCTTCTTTCTCCGTCATTCCGTTGATTCAAATCCTATGAACTGTCAATTTGGTTTCCTAATGCAGCGCATATTGTCGTGTAATATCTTTAGACGTTACCGGGTTGTAATTTACGCAGTGCTCGCCTGGCAAAAAAAAAACAAAAAAAAAACAGAAAATCTTCCAAGAAATTTATAAGGATGATGCGGACAAAATGAGAATAGTTACAATCTACAAATTTGAGCGAACTATTTGATAAACGAATTTAAAATACACACGTACGATATATATAAATATATATATATATATATATATATATATATATAAAACACACTACACATGTTACTCATTTTAAAATTAAACATATATATGTATATAAATATTGCGCTGTTTGTGTGAAATATTAGAGACGATTTCAGAAAACTAGCTGGATAGATAAAGTAAACAAAAGGTTGGTATTAGAGACGGTAAATAAAGAAAGAAATACGGTACTAAATTGAAACATGTGAGTTAAGTGTCGGTTAGGATATGCATTATGACAAGACCGGAATATCGAAGACAAAGGATGCAGCATATATTAGAAAACTGTAGTGAATTTGCATGTGTATGTTTAAGATTAAAAGATATTAACAAACATCGAGCCACCGACTAGCTAATAAATTTAAAGTTAGAGTTCGATAAGAAGAAGGACCGGAATATTCTGAAGCGGTTTATTGAAGTTTATTTATTTACTTATTTATTGTAATGAAGCCCGCGCAACAGCAATTACACAGTGTAGGCTTATGATTATGAAATAGTACAATGAATAATTTAAACGTTACTAAGAACGAAAAAAGGCAAAAAAGAACAATAAAATACCCCGAAAAAACTACACGCATTCACAAGTCTCACCCCCTTTAGACACACAAGAAAAACTACACGCATTCATAAGTCTCACACTCATTAAAAAACACTTTATTTACACCCCGTTTACATAATCCTACTCTAAATAAACGCACATATATACCTCAACAAAATTAATAAATACAATATATACTTTTACATATATAGTACATCGACAAAGGAACTCACACGCCAAACACCCACCACATATTACAAATCTACAACGATCGGCATAAACAATAGCAAAACTCGTGTCTTCATCGCAAAATATGTTCGGGAAGTAACTTGAGTTGTGATTTTATGAATTAATAAAACAAACTAAAAACAGGGATTAATATTTTTTAGTGATTAACTTTGTTTTTATTTTAGTTTTATTACATATATATATATATATATATATATATATATATATATATATATATATATATATATATATATAAATTAGGAGTTTGTAGAGATAAGTATAGTATATCTACGATTAACGCCGTTTTACGAACAAGAATGTGTCTTTATTTATTCATTAAGTGACTTTTTAAAAACAAAATTTGACATAAAGTAAATAATTTAATTATTCCGATAGAATCATTTTTGTCAAATTTTAACATTTAGTATTCTGGTCAATTAGAACGATATATATATATATATATATATATATATATATATATATATATATATATATATATATATATATGTATATATAATATAAATATATGTATAATATATATATATAGGTAGACGTATCAGTCATCGATTTTGCTTCTTAACCGCGTTAATTTTCCAATACTCTGGCAAATCGACACATTCGGTCATCTTCTTGTCCGCGCATTCTTTAGCTAATTCGCGAATTATAGCAGCGAATTGCGACACAATTATATTGTGGTGCGGCGCTAATTGAGCATCCGTCATTATAGACAAACGTAATTCGTTTGCGTAACTGATTAGCGAAATCGACATACCTGTTACATGATTAAACGATTACGGAATTCGTCTATAATAATAATAATAACGATAGTATTTACTTTAAAGAAAACATTGGAAGCGAACGGACTTGACATCTATCGACACGAAGAAGATTTTTGATCAGGTTGAGTGGGACAATCTACGTGCAGGTACTGGAAGAAATATCAATGGTCTACAAATAATAAGAACACATTATACGAAACGCAAGAATCGGTAATAATGGTCGTGAAAAACGAAGTATAAATAAAAATAGAAAATGGAATTAGATAAAGATGTTTATTATTCAGATTTTTAACTATATATACACGGAAGAATAATACTAGATTTTAAAGAGAAATCTAAGCGGATGATTAAAATAGGAGGGTCGAAGACTTTGACGTTCGAATTTGAGAATGACGAAGCAACTGTAGGGTGTTATGAAAAAGAACTTGAGGGATGAAACGTGTTAAAAAAAGAGGCACGCTAAATGTAAAGATTAATATAAGATAAATAAAACGAGTAAACAATTAAAGATACGTAAGAGGTATAAAATAGCTCAAGATGGAAGCAGCAGTGACGAAGAATTAGAATTATTTTAGCGAAAATCACTTTTAATAAAAAATGTTGTTGTCAGTTGACCGTCGAGCATCTATTGGTAGACTGTCCAATTTACGACAAATACCGAAAACAGTACGGGATCGCATCGCTCGACTTGCAAAGTTTGCTGAGGGATAACATGGATATCATTAATAGAGTTTTCGAATTTTTAAAATGTATCAAATTAACGCATTTGTTATGATTATCTTAATACCTTTGTTGTAAACAGTTAATATCTTCGTTATAATTATCTAATACCTTAATTATTTAATACCTTTGTTGTAATTATTTTAGTTTCGTGCCTCTAGCTATAATTGCGGTACACGGCACGTAAATTTAAATAAAAATATATATATATATATATATATATATATATAATTACAATAGCCTTTATTTTCATATTTTAAAAAACGTACAATAATATTACACATACTACTTACTTAACGTTAATTTGCTGTACTAAATATGATAAAAGTATATTTATATAAGGAAAATTAAGTCCGTTTGGATTTTACCAACCGTCAGATGTCCATATATTTTTCTCCCACTTGTTTCCATTCCAGACGATTCAGTGTTTCACGCATCCAAAACTTTCTGCTTGTTTGTCTATGTCGTCCCTCCATCTTGATTTCGGTCTTTTCTTTAACCTTTTCCTATCTAGTGGAAACCATTCAGTGCATTTCTTGGCCCATCTGTTTTCATTCGAATGATACATCTAGCCCAATTCTACTTCATTTCACGTATTTTTTGGTAGAACATCTTCCGTTTTCGATTTACCCCTTAGTATTTCATTGTTTACTTTGTCCAACCTTGTTACCCCAATCATTATTCTCTCCATCGCTCTTTGAGATACCTTTAATTTTTTTACTTTTTGTTTGATCGTTGTGCACCGTAAGTTATGATAGGAAGGACATACGTGTTATAGATCATATATATTATCTTAAAGCCTGTGTTACATCATTGATTTGACGTAGGCATCCCCAATCTTCTCCATCGATTCGTTTCACCAAGCTTGTTTCCCTGCGACTGTTACAATATCATCCGTCTACCTTCTAAACGGTCTTCCTTGTGCGCGCTTTCCAGTATGTGGTCTCCATTAGATCAGTTCTTTTGTGTTTTATTTCGGATATATTCTGATTTAATTCTGTCTCGTAATTATTTAAGAAGTAATAACTACTTTATAACTGAATTGTAATAGTAATTTAACGGGAAATATTTGTCACATAATGTATTTTTGTTAAGAATTCCTTAATAATGTGTTAGCGTAATGTATATTCGAGCGTCGATTAATGGAGAAATTTGAAGCCGTCTGTTTATAGGATGAATTTGTCTCCTCGAAGAAACAGTAACTTTTCTAATATAGCGTAACTACAAAATTTGTATATATGGGAATGCCGGAAATGTATTTATATTCATATATTTAAGAGATAATCGACAAGTAAATTCTTTTAACATAGTTCATGATGTAAAATCGAAAGAACTGATTTTCAAATTACTCCACGCACCGCATAATGATCACCCACCACAGTCATATTTAAAACTTTCACATTTTAAAAATGTGGAAGAAATACAGTGTCTTGTAGTAAAACACTATCAAGTATAGTGTCATAGTGTCTTGTGGTAAAACACCGTTAAGTCTAACTGGAAGATAGGTACCTCGTCCGATCATGAATGTAACACGAATTGATTTTGCGATATTTATTTTGCCATTTATTTATGAGCCCAGTTTTAGAAGGCATCCGGTCCAGATAGTAACTTCTTCGAAGCTACAAGGGAGTTTATGTCGCTGGAAAAGTATGCTATATCATCTGCATACGCAGTTACTTGGAGTTGTTTTTTGTATTGGAATATCGTAAGAGTAAATTAGACACAGAAGATGTTTAGGCGTACGCGACATTAACAAAATGAAATTCAGCCATTACCTTGGAATGTCTGTTACTTAAGTGCGGACAGAATAATAGATAGAACGCGTATGGAAGTAGACGTTTCAATTTAAAGAGCTAAACGAGGTCGAATGCCGTCTAAAAAAGCAGCCGAGTATTTATACTTTTTTTTGGAACAGTCAACAATATGTTTTCCTACTGGACAAATTTTTTTAGATGTTAGTATGTTTCGATCTGAAGCTAAACTGACTGTGTTTTTACTATATATATATGTATGTATTAATAAAGAATTTTCGTGATCCTATATAAAGAGTGTTTTCATTTCTTCTTATGTATCACCGAGGAGGGGGGCACTATAGATATACTCTATCGTGTGTATATGTGTTTGTTTAATGTAATAAGATATACACGTGTATCCAGTACCATAGAGAAATATAGAGAACGTGGTGACAGATAGAAAGAAGAAAGGGAAATGGGTTAAGAAAAGAATTGGATTTTTTACTCGGACGTTTATTCTCGACGAATTTATTCTACCCGCTGGTAGCAGTGGAAGTCGGATTTTCGGACGGCTAAATCCGAAGTAATAGAAAATCGTTTCAACATTTTTTTATTTTTTTATTTTTTTTATTTTTTTATTTTTTGAAATCCTCCGGAAATAGAGAAAACATTTGTCGAATATTTATTATTTTCGCATGATTGAAAAGCTTAAAGATTTTTTTCATCCGTCTACGTACGAAATAAATCCAGTTTATCCGACGTAATCTTGAATCGACGTACTTTTAAGCAACTGTAATACGAGTCCAGGTAATAAAAATAAGAAATATCTTCGAAATGAGAATGGAAACAAAGAAGGATATCTTTTTTAACGTTCAGTTAAAGTCAGACATACGTGCGTATATGCAAACTTATGAACAGAAGATGAGGCTTATATGATGATGATGTTGTATATATATGTATGTGTGTGTTTATGTGTATAAATTATTTTATATTAAATACGTGATTATTATTATATATATCAGTGGCGAAACCTGATATTTTTATTAATACCGCATGAGTATGTTATTGTTTTCATTTTTAATGGATATTAAAAAGTACATCCATGAAGAAAAATGTTTGCACGATTATTCAATAAAATCGATTGCTTATATAAGAATGAAATAAAATAAGTCGTATTATTCAGAAATCCGCTTTTAACTTTACGTAATGTGTGTATTAGCAGAGGCAGCACCATCTGGTCCAAGTAATATATAACAGCCGGACGCGAGTAAATGAATAGAGATAATATCACAGGTGCTGCTATAAAAGTCGCGATATATAATGATAATCATATACATATGTATAATATATCGCGTCTTTAATAGAAGCACCTGTGATATTATATCTCTCCATCCCGACTCTTCATAAATATATATATATATATATATATATATATATATATATATATATATATATATATATCCGGAATGTATCGCAATGAATACATAGAACAATGTTAATGAAGAAAGAAATAAACGGAATAATAAAAAAGTCCTCGCATCAAAAAATGAAACGGCACGTTCAAATTAAGAACGAATAAGGAGGTATACAAAATAGTCCACAAAATATCGGATACCATTCGTAAAGATTGAGTCGGGGAGACTGACGAAAGAACACGATATTTTGATAAAAATCAATACTTCGGTTTGTAGAAGTTAAGAAAGACTTGACCGAAATCAAGATAGAAGAAGAAGAAATTAAACATAGGGAGACTAATATTTTGAGAAAAAATAGAAAATTTCGGAAGATTCGAAGAAAAACGAAAGAATCAAGCAATACGGACGACGGATGAAAGAAATGATGAACATCGACAAAGGATGAAGAAATACTGGCTGGAGAGAAAGACTTTGAATTGTGCAAAAATTATTTGACGTGACCCTGAGATGACCAAATTCTAAACAAATCATACGTGCAATACTTATGTATATAGTCATTATCATTATCATTAGTTGTCCACTTATTGTCGGAGTGTGAAAGTACCATTATTGGTGTTTCTTGAGGTGGCTAAGTAGCCCGATTATCGCAGTACATTCCTTGTCATATAAAGGCGCTGATGTTGCTGAAGTTAGCTTTTGTCCTGAGTAAAGAGTTACGTTTTTCCTTTTTTCCAATGGCTCGAACTTGTTGATCCGAACATTGTACAGCATTTATAACTGCGCATTGTCTTATTTTTCGCTCTATGGTTAGTTTCTCCCACTTCTTAGTATCCGTTTCGTAATTATTTGATCTTTGTCCCGAGAAATATATATAATCGTGTGAAATTCTTAAGCGGTCGGTCGAGGTTTTTTTGATCTACTTTTTACATACTGACGACGTTCTTATTTTTTCATTCCCCAATCTATATAGCAAGATTAGTGAACAGTTAAATTTCTCCGGATAACGACGTTTTCTTTGTGCTTTCGTACACTCATCGTATCTGTTTAATATAATTCCTTCGTTCTTTTCACTTCCAAGTCCAACGAGGGTTCGACTTAAATATTCGTTATGTCTAAATACACGGACGATCCACCTGTGTTTTCTTTCGCAAAATCATCGAAGAAAATAAATTAAAAATCGAAAGATTCTAATAGTTAAAACATCAATAAAAATGATAAATGGACACGTGGTAGAGGAATTAATTATACATATTTAGAACAAGTAATTAGCGCGAAAAAGAAACACCGTTACACGCAAAAATAACGTTAAACTGATCGCGTTTGGCCAACTGAATAGTCTATTTCGTAATAACGGTGGTAAGTCTGAAGTGGGAAGTATACAGTGTATTCTACCGGTTTTGTCACAGAGTGAAATTCTGTGTAGTAACATACAACTAGTCTGGACACGTCGTAGTGCGGAAAAAACTTGCAGCGGTTGAGACCGATGATGGACCACAAGAACAACGTAGAAAGAGTTATTAGTTCCAATCTTGTTCTTCCTCCGATCGGTTTTGTATTTTACCCTGCATCGCCAGCATGAATATTCACCTATTTTATGCGCTATGTAATTTAATTTTCTTCTTTTAACACGTTCAATTAAAACCCTTTTATTTTTCCCCTATTCTAACAAGTACCGTCTCATTCGATCTATGATATTTTTAGCAGATTTCGATAACACCACATTTCGAATGCGGATATTTTTCTTTCACACTCGGCGCTCACGGTCCATGCCTCGCGTGAATATTTCAGCACCGTCCGTACATAGCACTGCATTATACTTTTTCGCATATTTAGGCTCATCTTTTGATTGGGCACCCTGCTCAGATTCATAAATACGTTCTTCGCCATATCGATTCTTGTTCTTATTTCTTTTATATCTCTGTCATCATTACCCTTATTATAACTCCTTATATTCGTTTACTGATTCCAGTTTCTGTGTATATTTACCAATCTATATGATAAAACGTTATAGGCGCTTACTAATATTAGCTTGCGTCGGTCTCCAATAAATAAACGTTTCGATATCCTGTCCCCAAATTAATTTCCGTTTACGCGATTCTCTATTACGAGTCTGTATTTGCGTTATCGTAATCGGATATCGTTTCGATAGTACGTTCAAAATGACGCTAACTGCGAACGACGGCAGAATCGTAGTTAGTACGCTATAGCGCCATAACGACGCTAAGTAGAGAATCGTCCGATCGTTTAACGAACGTTGCAACGTCGACCGTACTAAATACAAATCGTACAGCGACGAATTTCGTACGGTTGACGAAATTTTCATCGGTAACGCTAAACATAGGAAACCGTTACTTAGCTTAGACGACGATTTCTTCAGAATTTCCTCTTCCGTCACAAATCGAATAGTCGTCATTATCGAAGTATTATTATTATTATTATTATTACTATTACTATTATTATGGATTGATTTTAAACGATCGAAATATTCGCTTAAACCGGCCGCTACGCCGTATAATTCGATTTCGCGCGCAGTCGTTCCGGTTCTTTCTTTAATCGATCGAATCGTCTCTAGCGGAATCGATTCCGTCCATCGAACTATTTTACGTCCGCAAGTTGCCATTAATTCGAACGTATGTCGCGGCCGGTCGAAAATTCGTAAAATAATTTCGTCCAATATCAATTTCGGCGTTACGTATAGAGCGCCGAACACGCCTATACATTCGACGATAGCTCGTACGATTAACGATCGATATCGAACGAAGTCGAACGCGATTCGTAATCCGTATTCGACTAAAATTTCGGGCAATCTAATTATCATCGATGACGACGAATCGCTCGTAATAGTTGATAACAATTCGTTACGACATTCGATTAGAAAATCGTTCACGCGACGTAACAGAATCGATACGGCTCGCAGACGTTTATCAGCTAAAATAGCGTCCACATTATCATCATCTTCGATTAGTGTTCCTTCGTTCGCGTCAAAATCGTTTTTCTCCGACGCGATCATTAATAGATCGCCTAGTCTGACGTCGTCTTCGGACGTGTATAAATGATGAAATCGGGCCAATACGTAAAATCGATCGTCCGACGATGACTCGGTAGTTATTATTCGAAGTTCCCACGGTGGATACGGATAAAAGTTCGGCACGTATTTGGAAATAATTTCGCTGACGTATTCCTACGTGATCGGACGAAAACAGGAAATACCCGAATTAATTAGGAAAAGTAGAGAAATTTTTCATACATTTATAGAACGGGGGGCGAAATAACCAGCTGATGATAGCCCGAATTCTATTTATGGAGTTTACTCTATAAAAACAACAAAATTATGATATTCACACTGACCCGATGCATTTTATATCACGTTATTAAGCGTACAAAAAGCAACATAATATCAATGTAAAATATTTAATAATAATAATAAAGAGAAATAGCATAATTATATATATATATATATATATATATATATATATATATATATATACTAGAAATTACCCATGACTTCATCTGTGTAATTATTTTTTTAAAAATAATATCGCTGTCTCTTCTACTACGCATAAGCAAAAAATCCAGAACGGACGGATATATACACACACACATATATATATATATATATAATGTTCGGTTGTTGAAGATTGTGTGTTGAACGTTTCGCAGTCGTTGTATAGTATACATATATATATATACACGTATATATATATATATATCTCCGTCCGTCATTTCGGCCACGCCCCTAACGCACCAAAACGCGGATTGCGTGTGTTGGTAGTGAAGGTACATTCGAACCGGAAAACGGGTTAAATTTTATAGATATGTTAGAAATAACCTTGTTTACTACTTTTTAAACTTTAAATTATTAAAATTTCTGTACTATTTGTGATATCAATGTAAAACAATGTTTAGAACGAATCCGATAATATAGGCTATAAGCTAATTTCATCATTATTGCTTTAATAATTTTTTAGTTAAATCTCAACAGACAGACAGACAGACGACAAAAATTTTAAAAATATATTTCCTATTTATGTGTGATAAAAATAGCCCAATGCAGTGGTTATAATTAAAATATTCCTATATTACAGACAGATGATACAGTTCTATATATTAGTTCTCATATAAGTGTCTATAAACATATATATATATATATTTATCGGTAAATGGTAACAGGTAACATTTTATTAAACGTTATTAATTTACAGCATATTACATTTCAGGCATTTGTACTTGGATTTTATAGCATCAGTACCCCTAATTATCTCTAATGAACATTTACTAGCCCGATTGATTTTCTGTTACATGATTAAACGTACAAATATGAAGATATTAATTTTTATAGATAACAGAAAAAATAATAATAACAGAGAGAAATGTCATAATAATAATATAATATATATGCTGGACTGTCAATTCGATGGTGGGCGGTTCGAGACCAACACGTGACATTTATTACAGATAAGGTAGTGGCATCCCACTCCGTATAATATCATATGCGGCATATAAAATTTTCAAGCTATTGTTAAATTTAAAAATAACTTGAAAATGACTTCGTAGTCGAAAAGCTTCGTGTTTATGTAATAAATTTTTTAGTGATTAACTTCGATTTTATTTTATTTTGCTAAATATATATATATATATATATATATATATATATATATATATATATTGCCGTCATTCTATCTGATCTGTACTCCCCGTTTACATTCAATTAAGGGTTGTCCGTCCACCTTGTTATTAAATTTTTAAGAGAATTCTAAAAAGAGCAATGTATCATGTCTGAAATTTTGTAAACAAATAAGTATGAACTATAAATGTTAAAATATTCCACGCAAATAGTTTTAATTCCTTTATGTACATATATATATATGTGTGTGTGTGTGTGGGTGTTGTGTGTGATATACGTGTATATAAGGCGTGAACGTGTGAGTGGATTATAAAAGGAGCCAGCAACATTATCATCGAAGAGTTTTTAAAATGTTTAATCGTGTAAGTAAATTTGGTACAATTAAACATTTTATTTTTTACACGAAATATTCATATAAAAATTTGTGTATGTAGTGACAGCTTTTAGAATTATAATATATATATTTTTTAATCGGAATAGTTGAAAAAAGTGCTACAAAAATCGAAAAATTCGCATAAACTACGGTGAAAATAATTCAAATAAATCGTTGATCAAAAATTTTATTATTATTCATAATAATATTAATAATGATGATAATAATAAATGATAGTAAAAATTTTAATTTTTTCGTGTTTTGAAAAAAAAAACGAAGAATATTATTTTTCTCAACTGTTAGGTATATAAAATCGCGGTAATTTGAAAGATTAAAAACATTTAAATGCTGTTTGATAAATCCGTACAATAAAGGAGAGAAAATTGATATAAAATAATTTATATCGACGCATACAGCGAAATTATTAAGAGAAGGGATATTTAAAAGAAACAGGAAGAGAAAATAATTTGTGTAGACGATGAAACGAAAATCGTATTTACCCGACGGCGTTTAATTCAGAAGGAGGATAATGCGCAAGGGTGTATTTTTAACGAAATGAATTCGGAAGAAAAAAACCGACTAAACTCGCGAATTTATATTTCTTTCCTCATAATCAAAAGGGCGAGAAATTCTATTTGAGACAGTGGCAGATGCAGAAATCACAGCGCGTAAAAGGAACTAGCGAGGTGACGGCGAGATGATAAATGTAGTAAATGGATTAACAAAACCCGTCGCGTTATTACGCTCTACCGCGGTGTAAAGGATTTTACAGGAGAAAAGGGTTTCCTCTGTAGGGCACAAATGAAAAAACTCTTTGGACGGTTTATACTCGTGCTGTTTTTTTTAAATAAAAACCCACTATTTAGAATGAAGTTTTTATGGGGAAAGAAGTAGGGAGTTTTCTTTTAGATAAATCGTAAGAATAATGAGAACATTTCGATAGAATTAGATCACAAGCCATACATTTAACCGGGTGAGAAACAGGGAGGGAGAGGAGAACGGAACAGAGCTAATAACATAAAACGAGGCGGAACGTAGAGGCTCCTATAGAAAAAATATGACAACGATAAATCGAAATTGCACTCGAAAATTGAACCTCGTCGAAAATCAACCCGACGAGAATTGTCTTCGTTGTAACATTTAAAATATCGAAGTATAATTTTTGTTTGTGATACTAATAGTTGAAAGATAATTTTCATTTCATTGGATGAAATACATTGTTCCACTTTTTATTTTATTATTTTTTTATTTTTTTGTCCCGGTATTTTAGCCAGTTTTCTTTGTGTACTATAAGTATTTTCACGAACTAACAAAGTTTATAACAATGGATGAACTTTAATTTATATCTTAATATTATTAATCTTTATAAATCGATACAACAGTCACTCTTGTAGTCGGTTCACCTAATTACCTGACTAACATGTACTGGCAATGTATCGTATGTTTGAACAATTTCTTTTTCCGGTTCTTCTCCTCCTATATTTCTTATCGCGCAGTTCTAGATTATATGTTCAATGGATCAGTCCTCTTTTGTACATTCGCATAAATCTGAATTTATTATTTTAATTTGTTTTACTTTTTTCAGAGTTAAATTATGTTCATTGTTTTAATGTAACCTCTATACATGTTATTCAAAAACCAAGTATCTTTACGTGTTTCCTTTTGGATAATGTAATAATATTTTCCACAATTTGTACTAAGATTTCTGTACCTATGGTCGCAATCACTTAAAGAGACTTTCTCAGTATTATCTTATACATTTAAACAATTTAATCTTGTATACATACATATATATATATATATATATATATATATATATATATATATGTTATGTTATGCAGGTGTTATATATATATTTCGGGTATGGAAACGGTTCTAAGTACATACATGTAACGTATTAAATAATCGAAAATGACCTGTACAGAAATTACAAATAATTTTTGGCCCCGATCCCGAGTGCTTACATTTTGAAAATTTTTTAATCTAAATGTACGTTGAAAATTCCGATTTGATCGCATTAACCGTTCGAACATTATAAATTTAGATATTTTCCTTTTTACTGCGTATGTGTCGGTAAATATAATTAAAATTCTGTATTTCGGAGACCGTTTCGAATTACCGTATCGGATCATCGGACTTTCCAAAAATATTTTTTTAGTCTACAAAAGAATTATTTCATAGATAAAAAATTCAATCGAAAAATTCTAAAAATTTCCAAAAGAATAAAAAAAAAAACATTAAGGGTGATGTACGACGTTTTGATATTTGTCGAAATAAAATAATTATATAGGGTGACCCAGAGAAGACGAACGGGTTTGTTTATGAATAATAGCGCAGTTGATAACACTGCTACAACGCAAACCGCCTACTCAACGTTCAATGTACACACGAGAGATTCGTTTTTATCCAATATCATGAAATCCTATAACGAGAAAGTGCGCGCGTATTGCGTGGAATGTTATTTTCGGCGTGAATCGATCATGACAGTGAAAAGGGAGTTTTGAAAAGAATTCAAAGTTACGAGGTATAAACTTGTACCAATAAGGTGGATTGAAAACTTTCGACAGACAGCGTCCGCAACCCCGGATAAAAAAAATGTCCTGGACAAAAAAAACCGTTCGTACCCCAATAAACATCGATATTCGGCGACCTGGACGCTCTGCTCGTGGCCATGCTGCTTCTTTAAACCTGTCGAGAGAGTCTGTTCGACATATATATTAATGGAAAACTTGAGATTTTATTCTTAGAAACTGGTGATAACTGAGGAATTAAAAAATACCAAACGATGCATAAAGAAAACTTTTTACTGAAACGATGGTGAAAAAAATCGAAGAAGACATCGATTTAAACAATCTTGGTTGCTCGTGTACTAAAATTAGTAAAACAAAAATAATGTACTTAATAAAATTATGTGAAACGAGTTCCACATGGAGTCGGTTATAGGTCTCTGACTGTTCGTTTGGTGTTTTCTTATACCTCAAAATATCATCGACTAGGCATTAAGGTTCTCAGATGTAAAAACAACGAAATATTTTCATAGCACGATGCAGGAAGTACTTTAATTTTATATATATATATATATATATATATATAGCGTCGTTTCGGACATTGATTTATCATGTAGCAGCACATCTATAATTTATAATTTTATAACCTCTAGTATCCTTCAAACTTGAAAGATGTTGCTTCGAAATATGACTCGTGTTTTAAATGGGATACCCGATATATCTTCTTCTTTTTCTGCACACGACGCCCTGATATGATTATGCGTGGCACTTTAAATGAAGAACGTAAGTATGCTTCGGCTGGCATTATGAGAAGTGATCGAAGATAAAGCAGCTAAAGGAAGGAAACGCCTGAAAATGTTAACCGTCAGCTTCGGACGAAAGAAGGCGGAAAAAACATAATTAGGAACGCTGGAGCTAGAAAATATTAATTCGCCATGTAACATCGTGTCGCTCTAAGATGAGGAGAAGATTATTAAAACTCTTAATTTAAGTAACGTATATTCGAAGTAACGTATTCGTACTTGCATGTTATCATCGGTTACAACGCAGTTCCGCATTAACGGTTTCTCGTCGCGTATTATATGATTGTCTAAATCGAAAGTTGCGGTATCTTTAATCCAGGCGTATCTACCGCAATAAGAGACCAGCCGCGTTTTCATGTGCGGAAATTTCAAGGATCCATTCGGTTTTTTACGATCTATTACCGTCTCCTGGAAATTTAATTAAGTCGAATATGACGATAAATACGACGATAACGATGAAAAAACTTTAATCGAAAAAAGTATATAATTTTTTTAAATCAAAATTCTGTTTCATAAATTAAATTTCTTTAATTTTTTTTTTTTGGTTATGAAATAGAAAAAACCGGATTAATAAAAATACTTTTTTTTTCTGCAAATTTAAAAACGTAAATTTTGAAAAAGGTAACCGACAAAAAAAAAGCATAATTACAATATTCATCGACTGTTTGAATCAGTTTTCGCTCGATGGGATTTAAAATTATATAACCGACGCTTACGTGTAACTAAGCTCCCAGCTCGACTAAGAATAACTCTTCAATTTTTCGACTCGGAGGATATAACGTTTACAAGCGTGGCTGTGGTTTTTTTTCTTTTTTCAAATATCTTTCAAATATTCTAAAACCTTTTCGATAGGAATTTCTGAATTAATTTTACACCTTCGTGTTCGCAAACATCAATAATGTGAACAAAGTTACATCTCAGTCGGAAGAAATTTAAATGAAAAATTGATATCTTCTATCTTCGTCGACTGTTATCATTTCTTACAATCAAAAAGGTTTATTTACAGTTCATAAGTTATAATTCCGAATTAAACGAACGATACTTAACTAAATGAACAATAAAATCCGTTAAAATCGCTAAATTTTGATATATGTATAAAAAGCCATTATCAAAAGTGAACGTAAAAAGTTAATTATAAAAATGCTCTATATATACATACGTTGCTTACCTCATTCCCTATCGGATTATTTTATAAACAACCGTTTGTTCATTTCGATCAATTTTATATAATATTGCGCATCTGAATTAAATATATTTTATTTTATATTTTTCATAAATTGTATATATTTTTATATTTTATTTTTTACGTCTACTTGATAATGGCTTAATATCCGAAAAGCTTTGTAGTCTTTTTATATATAAAAATTTAACTATTTTGAGCTTTTTTGTCGTTTATTTTTTATTTCAAATTAAAATATTAAGGAACAAATGGTAAACTCTCTCTGTCTTAAACACACACACACACACACTTGTTCCTCTTATATTCCATCTACCTTGCGTTAATTTTAAAAAAGGTCACTTGTTTTTCTTCCTGATCTTGGTGGATTGTGTGATTAACGTTTGTTTTTGACATTATTTGCGTGAAATTCGCTTTCCTTAAACAAATTTAATACACGCGCAATTTGAAAACCGACACACACACACGCGCATATTATTGATTAAAAAATTCTAATTTTCGTTTAGTTTAACTTTAATTTAATTAAATTATTCGGTTTATTCGATAGTGTTTAGTATACGTCAATTTAAATTAATAATTCGGGTTATTTAATAGTTTGTAATGTTGAATATTAATTTAATCGAATTTATCAGAAGTGTTTCTCTAATGTTTACTCGGTGATACAATTTTTTAATTTAATTAAAAATTAAAAAAAAAAATTAAAATACTTTTATATCGTATGCGATACATATATTTAATGGAAACTGGTAGACGGTTTTGAATATATATATATATATATATATATATATATATAATATTATATATATATATATATTGCGATACGCATATTAATTTTCCACGTTTTAAATCGTGTTGCTATTTCTTCAATTGCCGATTGCAGGTTTGTGCATGCGTCTACAGATTAACTATCTATATATAGGATAGCTGTATCATCGGCAAATGTGTCGAGGTATTTAAGAGTTTGTTATATTAAATGTTAATCTGATTATCCGTGATATTTTATAGTTTATTATAAAATTGAATTCAATTATTCGTGTTATTTAATTGCTTATAATTAACGTCGATTTACTTAAATTTTTAGAATTATTTAAGAGTTCGTTCTATTAAACGTTAATTTGATTATCCGTGGTAATTTTACAGATAATTTAATTATTCCGGTTAGTTAACGGTTTATAATATTAAAATCGAATCAAATTATTCGCATTACTTAATCATTTACGATATAAAATGTTAATTTATTCAGATTAAACGGATTATTTCTTCTTCATGAGATTGTATTTCGTTGTGCCCCGCCATGAGGTTTTCTCATGTTTGTTCTGTAAGAAATAGTCGAGAAAAAGCTTCTTCTCGTAGACTAGAAGTGGCAAGCCAGACTTGTAATTCAATTATTAGGAAAAGAGAAATACGATGTGATAAGAAGGGAAATGTAACGAAGATAATTACGGTTATTAAAATAGCTCGTAACGTACTATCGTGCAGTATTCTAAGATTTCTTACGACTATCAAATGGATTCCATCCATTTTATTGTATTTAGATGATGGAGATATATGGGAGATTAATTAATTTTAATCGGATTTGGTTAAATACAGAAAAAGGACGTGTGCTGCTCGAATTCTATATTTATCTGCAAAATTGAAAGCCTAATCGTAAAGCTGCCGTTTATATAGCGAGCGTAAAGATAAAATTTTAAATAAACTATAAAAATCGAACGTAATCTCTTAATAACGCAACTCTGACAGGCGTCGCAAATAAAGTCGTAATTTTGTTGCGCTAGAAGGTCGTTAGATTTTAAACATTTACGTTTTGGAGAGACGGAATGAAAAATAAATAAGTAATAATCGATAATAACGGGCAAACTGGAAAATCTATTCTCCTTTCTTGTTCGCGTTTATTTAAGAAGCTTCGGTTCGAAGTCAGTCTGTCTCTCGTTTCTATTTGGAAAATATTTTACATCATCGACATTACGTCCTCGGTAAAATGGTAATTTAATTTCATCCACTTCGTCATTGCGACGACTAGAAATCGAATTTCGGATTAACTTCAGCCCCAACTGAATTTTCTAGTACTTCATTTTGAACGCCTTATCATCTGCGACGGGTTGCTTAATTTCATCGCACCATTCAGACCACCCGGCCTACGCTTAAACCATTCGAATAATATCCTGTCGCCCTGTAACCGCCTTCGTTCGTACGGCCGTTGTAAGATGTTTAATATTTCAACTAAATAATATTCAGTTCACGTTTTAGGGGCCACTTCTCTCGAGTCTTCAAGTTTATAAAGGAGCCTCGTTCGGATTCGTCCCCTTCTTTTAGTTTATGCACGTGTTACAAAAAACATTTCGTACGATAGATCGTAAAATTTTGTTAAGCATCGTTATAGATTTCGGGGAAATGCGTATATCTTCATTAATTTGTGGGTATACGTAGGCTAGAAAAATGGAAGGAAACAACTTCAGAGGAAGAGATGCGGTAAAATAAGAAAATTATTTGGAAGGCCTGTGAGCCGCGACGTTGGAAAGTATAAGTTGAGCAGAAAATTAATACGTTGGCGATGGTAAGGAGAATATCACATGCGAGACAGTCCATCGGTTTTTCTTTTGTAAACAGGAATTGATGCGTAAAATGCGTGTGTCCAGAACGAACACAGATGGGACTACATCGTAGCGAGTAAAATTAGTGAATCGTTTCATTGATTTCGTCTTTATCGTACTTCGAATACGGATCACAAGAAGATATCCTTACTCGGCGTTGGTAACGGAATTGGTGCTAACACGATTCTACTGCTGTTGTGTCATCCCAGTTGTTGGCTCCAATATTGCTGTAATCCTAGCGATTCGACGCTTATTCGTGTCCAGAAATAATAACACTTCTAGGTTGTTTTTTATTTTATTTTATTTAACGACACTCGATTAGTGAGATAAATTTTTAAATTCCTTTTATGTTACGAATATATCGATGTTTTTAGTTTCAAATTGATATTGTATACATTGTAATGTATTAGATCAATCCGTGCGTATTACACATTTCATCGCGTCTGAATATTTTCTTATGTATTTCGAGACTTCGTAATTGCTATAATTTCGACTGTGTTAAGTCGTTATGGTCAAGCGCCAGGCGCGCCACATAAAGAATACAATTCATCAAATTCTTTAAACGTGTCTTATCTATCCTCTTTTTTCCCCACAATGAAAAAAATTAATATCAACATCGAATACATATGATATAGGTGTACCTATATCATCATATCATCATATGCGTTAATCTAGCTTTGGGTACAACTTTTAGATTAGAACACTTTGACCTTACATTTCATAAAGAGTTAATATTTGAGATCGAAGGTAATTTCAAAATTAATCCAACTACCTATAGTAAATTAAATTTCAATCACTTTAAAAATAATATAAACGACAAATATATTAAAATATTTGTTGACAATGTCCAACAGTGTAGACAAGGCTCGGTTCTTGCATCTCGCACTAATACATTTAATAAATACATTTCTGGAGCGGTTGGTAGGAGTCAGACTACCGTCGTAGCTACCGCCAATGACTGGTGGAATGTTAAATTACGAAACTTTAAGAACGAAATCAATATAGTTAGAAAAAGAAAATCGAAATGTAAAAATTCGTTCTCTTCTTTCATCTTGTATAATGTTTTAGCTGAATTAAATACTATATACAAAAATGAAATTGCTCGGGCCAAATTTCTTTGTTGGAAAACATTTGTTAGCAAGAGTGCAGCTTGGGGTAAACCCTACAAAATGTTGGTGAAGGAAGGGGCAAGTTTGATTATTCCAGACCTATGGAGTGGTCAGCAATTTTCTTCTGATACTGACAGGTGTAGGTTTCTGCTGGAAAACTTCTTCCCCAATAAGTGGCAGCTGTTGGTATTACACCACCGGCTGTCACTACGGATTTAGTGGACAACATCATTAAATCTCTTAATAATCGGAAAGCCGCTGCCTCAGATAAAATCAATAATAAAATCGTAAAATTCTTAAATCAGAAATCTCCACAGCTATTTGTTACCCTATTTACAAAGTGTATCAAATTTCAAATCTTTCCCCAGTGCTCGAAGCAAGGAAATGTTATGCTGCTTCCAAAAACTGGCGGAGATCCAACTTTAGCTAGCATCTATCGCCCGATCTCTTTACTAAATTCAATCGGCAAAGTGTTTGAGAAGGTTGTCCTAAAGCTATTATTAAGTGAGGTGTCCAGTAAGTACACCTAAACCAATTTGGTTTTAGGACTGGACTCTCTTCGGAGGGTGCAGTTTACAAACTTGTTTCAAAAATAAAAACTTCAATCAGCGCTGGTGCCTCTGCGGTTGTCGTCTCCTACGATATCAAAAGAGCCTTCGACAATTGCAGATGGTCTGCCATCGTTGATGTCATGAAGTCTAATAACTTCAATCCTTATCTAATAAATCTGATAATTACTTTAATGATAGGGGGTTGCATGTCTTGAGCTTGGCACCTCACTCTTACAAAGGAAGGCTACATGTGGCGTACCTCAAGGTTCAGTCTTAGGTTACCATGTGGAATTTACTGTATTCAGTAGTTCATCATAGGATAGAGAAGTTCTGTCTTGCTCTAAAAACAATAAATGTGACTTAATCTTTTATGCAGATGATTTGTGTCTCGTTTTTGATGTTCGCAAAAACTATCCCTTCAAACAGATTGCAATTGTCTCCAGGTTTTTAGAGGGCATCATCGGTGATCTTGGTCTGCAGTTCTCTGCTGCCAAATGCTGTTATT
This sequence comes from Coronaproctus castanopsis, assembly GCA_032883995.1. Taxonomy (NCBI): domain Eukaryota; kingdom Metazoa; phylum Arthropoda; class Insecta; order Hemiptera; family Monophlebidae; genus Coronaproctus; species Coronaproctus castanopsis. Next base: position 130,884,342 of record CM065053.1, read on the forward strand.
CAGTGTTTGGTGATCGGAGCATTGCTGACCAGGTTACTGACTTGCCGTTGGTCTCTGAATCCGCAATTCTACATACAACCACTCTTAAATACTTAGGCGTGATTATAGATGAAAATTTAACTTTTATTCATCATTTTAATATGATAACTAAAAAATGTGATAATCTTTTCAGCATTGCTAGAATTCAGCCCGATGATTGGGGTTTGGCCTATAGGGAGCGGTACATACTATATAAGGATCTAATTCAAGCCCTGTACGGCTATGCTGCTGCTGTATATGTCTGTCCCAGAGTACTTAAACGAGTGAATAAGCAACAGAGGAAATATCTCCTTAGAATCTCTTCTCTTTACAAGACAACACCTACATCGGCAGCCTGTGTGATCTCTGGCGTTCTGTCTTTAGATTTATATCTAGTAGGCAGCGAGTTAGTTGGTGAGTACAGGCTTGTCGCTGAAGTTACACACATAAGGTCATTAAGGTTGTTAGATAACAGCTTTACTGGCACCATCACAACACACATCTCAAACAACATCTTCAAAAAGTATGTTCATAAATTGATTACTGATGCCTGACAGAAAAGATGGGATTCGGACACTAGTGGTCGGAAAACCCATGTCTTTCTCCCAGATGTCTCCCAAAGATTAAAAATTAGAAATATGAAAATTAATTTCTGGAATGCGCAGGTTCTCTCGGGCCATGGTAGATTCCAAGCCTATTTATTTAGGTTTGGACTTACCACTGCTAACAGGTGTACGGCGTGTTCCACTGACTCTGTCGATGATATACATCACTTCATCTTTGAATGCCTTCTCTTCCTTACGCAACGTATTCGATATAGATAGATATAAGAGTTCACTCATTTTAGGCAAAAAAAAAACATGTTCCCTTCCTCGAATTTGCGGAGAAAGCAATGCGCCTTAAATTTACAATTACTAATTAATTAAGTACAATGAACCAAATTCAAACGTCAACTACCCCCTTTGACTCCTAGCGACTGGTTGGGTCTATGCTATAAATATTAATTTGTTAAATGTTGTACTCGTAAGAATTTACAGCTTGTTAAGAGGAATGTTTGTATATTATTCACTTTAAGAATGCATCTTATTTTCTTTACACAGAGCTTGTTATTTGTAAGAATTTGTACCTTAAAAAGATATATCGTACTTTTGTCTATTCTGATTATTTTTCTCTAAGAACGTATTTCTTGTTCATAAACTAAATTTATTACACACATACAAACTTAATTCACACACACATATTTTTGGTGGTGTCGGAACTATGTTTTTCATCCTGATACTGCCTCCATAGATTAAGTACACATTGGCAGAGGGCAACCACACACACACTAAGTTTACAGCTACATAATCGCTTACCACACACACAATTCTTAAATTACACTAGCCCTCATCCCCTTTATAAATACACCTATTTTTAATGAATACATTTCCCCCACCGGCAGAGCCCGGAGTGGGGCCAAAAAAAAAAATCTGGTTCCAGATGTCGTGACTTAACACATGCATTCAAGAAGAAAAAAGATTCGTAACATTTCTCCACGATAAGCGATCTTCGGCCTTACTCAGTAATTTTGTTAGTTGTTTGATTGTAATCAATGAAACGTAAGGGAGTTCTTCCTTGATTCCGACTTTCTAGTTCTTTTCCTCGAATAACTTTTTTGTTTCTGTAAGCCATTACATCGAACGATGTCTGATATCATATTAAAAACTGTTGGAAGTTTCTATCAACCACTGTTACAGAATACTTAGATCTATTCAGTATTAAGCCAGCTTGTTTACTAATTAATTCTACTTTGGTCGAGAGTTTCTTCATTTTTGCTTCTGTATTTGCCAATAGCACCGTATCATCGGTGTATCTTAAATTTAATATTTTTCTTCTGCCGATGTATATACCACCATTTCAGTTCTGAGTCACTTTCCTCGCTATCCATTCACTATTTATTATTATTTATTATCGTATCAATTACGCGCTTATTTAGAGATATCCTGCATTATAAATTCACGTTCGACAGCCAGTCTTCTGCGCCTTCTTCTGGTGAATGTAGCCCAATCAGTCCTTTATTAAAGCTATTTACTTTACACGAATTTATAGTGTGACATCGTTTGGATCTCGCCACAGCTGCACAGCTCCGTTTCCGACAGTTTCCATTTGTTCATTAAATATTTGCAACGACCCTGGTTGGTTCTGACGCGATATATATTAAACAATAGAGGGGAAAGTACACATCCCCGTCGGACTCCTTTTCCTATGCGGAATCCGTCAGATAATTCTGATTCAACTCTTATATAAGCAGAGTTCTTTATATATAAGTGGTTAATTAAATATATCCGTTAATATTTGCTACAATTTATCCTAATTAACGTTATCGAAGGCTTTATTGTATTCCAAAAAGCAGAATATTGCTGGGTATATCATAAAATTTTTGATCATTTTCCTGATGTTAAGTATCTGATCTCTATATTATAAATACATACATTATATATATATATATATATATATATATATGATACTCGAGAAACAAATTAAAATTAACGCTGAAACCGGGTATATATTTTTAATTTAAGATATTTGTTGTTTGTGTGAAAATTTTTCATTTTTTTTTTCTAATATGCTAAAGAAATACTTAAAGAATTAGGCTACACATTTTGTTCATGAAAATTTTGAAGGAATGATTTTATATATTATTGAAATAGTCTGCAATTGTAGACGGCGCGACTATATATGTAACAAAAACATGCGCGACTATCCGAGAATTAAATATGTGCGATCATAAAAAATTATAAGTTTCGTTATTTACAAGGTAAGCAAAAGTGGTCTTATTTGTAAATTTCGAGGCGTCGGTGTATATTTTGATTCGGGATACTTTTCATCGAGGATATTGTCAAATTTTTGTTTTAAAAATTTTATTCGATTAAATGTTTCCTCTGCGCTTACTTAATTTGGTAATTATCGTGACTGTGACAGTTTTGTACAACTTGAGACGATTATTTGTTGTAAGTTTCGGCAATGTCATCGTTATTATTATCATTATTATTATATCGGAGGAGTTTACGCTATCGATAGAGTTATACGCATCGTTAATTCCTAGCGATGGAATTCTCGTAACTTTAATTAAAAATTTATTCGTGTCTTTTTAAGTATACAATTCAAGTCGTTTAAACCGGAGTTTCAGTTTTTTTTTCCAAAATAAAATAAATTCGATGGTGTACGATTTGCTGATAAAATTACCTTAATATGTTGTTTGATCAATTCTAGATTGCATCGACCTTTAACTTGTAACAAAATCGGAATAATCGCTTGATAACGATGAGTGTCCATAGCAGTTCGTATTGTGGTATTTTTAATGATTTCTAGATGTGGCGCCATCCAAGATAAACCGCGTAACCACAAATATCTGCATACGTTAATCGCTGCGATAGAAAATAAATTATACACCGCAGATGATTATTTCAGGTCGAAATAAATGTTTTTAATCATCTCCTCTTTCCGCGTTAAAAAAAATATATATATTTCAAAAGAATTCGTATGAATCGTCTGTTAAAAATTAAATAAAAATAAAAATACTTTTGTACGATATCGATATATATATATATATATATATATATATATATATAAAATATAATCAGACCAATCTACTAGTGAATCCTATAAACCATATATTAAAAAGTAAATAAAATTAAAAATACCTTTATACCGTACCAAAACAGTCTATTAGTAAAGCCTACAAATCGTCTTTTAAAAATTAAATAAAATAAAACTACGTTTATATCGTATCGCAATATATATATATATATATATCATCCATCCACTATTTATTAGTCCTAAAGTAGCTAATTGAACCGATTCTCGCGGCACATTCCTTTCCGTATGCATCACATGTAAAGGCGCCGCGCTCCAGTCGTTTCGAGTATGCCTTTATGTCGTTTCCTTTTCCTTTCCCCGCAATTTGAGCATCCGCTTTCTGCAGACCATTTCCTATTGCTTGTCTCCAGGTTTTGCCATCCATTGTTAGTTTCTCCCATTTCTACGGATCAATTATGTATTCCTTCAGTATTTCATACAAATAGCCTTTATATCGCGAACAAGGACGCCCAATGCGACGTTTACTAACAAGAAGTTGGCCGTAAAGGAATTTCTACGGAAGTTTATCGTCGTTCATTCTGATCACATGCCCGGTCCATCTCAAACTATTGTTATAAAGCAGCATTTGAATATACTTGCAATTAGCCCGCACTAAAATTTCACGATTCGTCACTCGGTCCTGCAAACGAACAAGCAATAACCTGCGCAGTGCTCTCTGGTGGAAAACGTTCAACGAACGTGTGTTTTTTTGTACGAGTCCCATGTTTCGGAGTCATAAAGGAGCGTCAGTAAAACAATGAAGTTATACATTATTAGTTTTGTTGACAATAATATCTGCTTATTATAAAAGATCCTGGTATTATAAGCTTATTTATTGCAGCTGAAGCAGCCTGTATTCTACTGCAAATTTCGGTATGTAATATATATATATATATATAAAGATGTCAGACAGGAAAGTCAATACCTGAATAAGACAGCAGACTAAACTGTAGAATGCAGTAGAGCATGCAGTGCAGCAGAAACGGAACTTGGCAGGCCATGTGGGAGGAAGAAATGATGACAGGCGGGCGAAACGAATAACGGAATGGCTACTAAGGATATAGAAGTCTCAGCCGGCAGAACACAAAATGGCAGGATAATATGAAAAAGGTCAGCAGTTATAAAGCGGATGTAGAGGTTTTTGATCGCTATAGATGAAGAAAAACGGAGATGCTTACACCCAGCAGTGGCTTGATATAAACGTATCTTATATTGTTATATATATATATATATATATATATATATATATATATATATATATATATATATATGTATATATATATATATAAATAAAATTTAAACAGTCTAATAGTTTCACTGATTAAAGCTTCATCAGGTCATTTTCATGATTTTTATTCTCGATACTTACCGAAGTAAAGGAACGCGAATAAAGGTGACAGACCGACAAAACCTACAAACACTGCAAATGTCGCGATCGATTTTCTAATTTTATTCGAAATGGTTTCATTTTCATTCGTATCGACTATCTCTCGATCCGTATCGATGACTTGTTTATTTTCCAACCGTTGAATTGAGTTTGTGTGGGGCTGTGTAAATTATTTAGAGATTTATCATATTACATATGTGTATGTATACGTGCGCGTATATTATAATTCGCGTAGATCTGTTACATTTAATCATTCTGAATTAAAAATAGTGAATTTTAATCGATACCAACGAAAATATGTTCGTTGTGAACGAATTTAAGGTCTACTTAAAGCGAAGTTTACCATATTAAATAACGGGAAAAATTATCCGAGTGTCTTTTAGGACACGAGCAATACTACGCACTATTGGTTATTGGGACGGCTAATCGAAAAAGAGCCCAATGATGTACTCTTACGGCAGGAACCGATATTATTCTAAATATTATAGGATTAAAGCTGGAGAACAAAATACCAGAATGGCTTTCTACAACCTGTTTTGTTTACTACATTTTGATTTACTTTTCAATGCACTCAAACAACACCTGAATTAAGTGTATATTTATTAACATAGTGACGACATATATCAAAACATAGTTTGATGTTTCCCTTTGTCGGACTAATTCGAGCATTTCTGCGTATTTTTTTTTTTGTTAAAGCTGATTGTTGACGTATATATTACACACACATATAAATAAATATATATATATATATATATATATATATATATATATATATATATATATGTATATATAATATATTTATGATTGAGTACGTAGATGTGATAATATATAGATAAAGACTGATACTTTCTTAATGTTACGTTTTCAGCTTTTATTCATTTTGTTATGAACGAATATTTAATTTTTCCGATAAGTTATTTATTTTGATATGACCGTAGATTCAACGCTGCTCTGAGATGAGCATGTTTAGTGTAGTCTAGGAATGATGTTGGTTAAGTGGATGTGGGTGACATTTGTGTCCCAATTGAAATCGGCTGATAACTACATCGTCTCTTCGGAATCATTTAATTAGACGCAATTGATTTGATGGTAGGTATTTATCTATCGATTGTTTCATAGGTTTATAAAAGCAAGTCGTAGTTGTCGGGTGAAGTCTGCTGGTGGTGTTGGTATATTCAAAGCAGCTAAGAATAATACTGCTTTCCTGGCTGCTTTGTCTGCCAGAATGTTTCCAATAATCCCAGAATGGGCTGGAACCCACAGGAAGGTTATTTTCCGATGTGGTGCGGCTATTCATACTTTTATAATTGAGTTTATTTTATGAATTGGTTTTTCTAAAATTGTATTTTTATCTCTGCTGTTTAATAGGTTGAGGTCTACAATTACTGGGTTATAGGCCCATGGTGGAATAACTGCGTTGGAGTTTGTTATAGTTTGTGGTTTATTTGTATCGATAGTTGTCAGAATCTGTTAATATTGAAATGCGACAGTCTGGACAGTTTCGTTAGAACACAAGAATGAATTTCTTATTGAGTGTGAATGTTCGAAGTTTGATGCTATACAATGTGTGTAAAACGCAGCTAGCAGATACATTTGTCGGATGTCCGATGGCCACTCTGGAGCTTCAGCGTGAAGACTGTCAGTTAGTGTAGTTCGAAATGCACCTATGACTATTCGAAGACGTGTAATTTGAATTACTTTTAGGAATTGTAAATCTATTTGCTGCTGTATATATTACTTCTCCATAATCGAATTTGAAATTAGATTTTTAATAATGATGCACGATTAGCACCGAATGATGAATGGGCTAATTTTCGTAATAGTTTGGTTTTTCGATGGCATGATTCTGTTAATTTCTGTATTTTTTCCACGATAGTTTCTCGTCGAAAGGTAAACCGAAGTAAATTAATTCCCATTTGATTTTTTTAACTAAAAAAAAATAAATGCTAATTAGATAAGAATAAAGGGAAAACTTACTATTCGATAACCTTCAGGGTCGCAGAATGATATTTTCGCAGGAGGTCTCAGAGGTTTCAGCGACGCTACTGGAAGAAACCATCTCTCTATTTTCAGAAAAAGCCCGGAGGGATAAAGTCGAATGGTTAAAGAGGCGCAAAAAATCCGTAGTAATAATAAAAATTAAAAAAAATAAAAATACTGAGGTCTAACATAAAAAAAAATACATCACGTTCGTTACTCCAACAAAGGGGAAATCGGTTGTTGTATAGCTCGCTATGGAAGAGTGGAAGGGGTCTGGTTTATTCTTAAAAATCTGAAAAGCCTCTTACTGATTATAAGGACGACGTCGTTAGATGTATAGAAATGCAAAGCTCGTCCAATTATGTAAAAGAGGATTTTCGCATTTCCATTCGTTTGATAACTATATAGGAAGAACTTGATTAAACTTCCTAACGAACACGTGATAATACGCGCCATGTATTTAAAGTTTGAACACGTTTACGTGTGTGTGTGTGTGTGTTTGAATATTTGTTTCGATGCGTGCTGGTAATTTGAATTGTACGATTCGGAGGCTTTGAGCATTGTTAACGGTAGTGAATAAAACAGGGAACTTTTAGTTTGAAAGGTTCAAAATCAGAAGAGACTACGTGAATTTATCCTTTTATTCATATACGTTCATATACATAAACAAACACACACTCCAATATATATATATATATATATTCTGCGTACATTTTTTAATATAAGTTTACATACATTATATACGTATTATTATTACGCAGCAACAGCAGCTTACCATATGACGCCTACATGCATTTCATCAATCTAAAACTTCCCTACTTCACCTTTAATGCCAACAGACTGGGATTGAGAAACTCGAAATTTTCCTTTTGGCATTTTGCCCTCATTGTACGATTTAACTTTCATATTTTCCTATTTATGTTTGTACGGTTTTTAACGATTTATTTTTTATTTTTTTAATTTTCCTTTACGTTTGTTTAATTATCTGTGTTTGAATAAATGTACACTTTAAAGAATAATACGGATGTATATATATATATATATATCTTCTTCTTCTATGTGCCATGTCCTCGAAGAACGTTGGCGATCATCTGCTTGACTTGCTCTTTATCCATAACTTTTCGGAATATTTCAATTGTATCCAGTTTGAACCACTTCTTTAAGTTTTCCAACCACGTTATTCTAGGCCGACCACGTCTACGATTACCATTTATTTTACCCTGCATGATTAGTTGTGGGAATTCATATTTCTTATTCCGCATTATGTGTCCAAAATATCCCAGTTTTCTTATTTTCACTGCATTAATAATTTCCGGTTTTTTGTTCAATTGTCGTAGAACTTCGGAATTTGTTATCTTAGCCGTCCAAGGAATTTTTAGTATCCTGCGATATGTCCATCACACGAGAGGAAGTGGAATATGCTATAAAGAAGTCAAAAAATGGCAAATGCCCAGGTCCAGATGACGTTTACACGGATGTAGTAAAGCTTCTAGAAAAAGAACAATCACTTCAGATTTTGGTTGAATTATTCAACAATATATATCGCACTGGGAAAATATTAAAGTCAATTTTTATCACACTACCTAAGAATGCAAAACATTGTTCAGATTTTAGAACCATTAGTTTAATGAGCCATGTTTTAAAATTGTTTCTAAAAATTATACACCAAAGAATATATATATATATATCCCAGCTTATACTACGTACCTCCTGGGGTCCGGAGCTCTAACGGGAATGGGGCGCGTCCACAAGTTGTGGATAATAGAATGACCAGTAGATATACTAGCCAGCTGAAAATAATCAATAAGCAGTCGCGAACCAAGAGGGGCTACTGGTGGAAAGTCTCAGGCGGACGATTCCAGTAGTGACAGGGTAATGAGGCAAGTGAATTTGGATGAGCAGCTTGAGGAACTGCCTCTTAAAAGTCTACGAAATCCTACGACTGTGTCACCCTCAGCGAATTGTGGTCTCTGTAAAAACCTTACACCGCTATTTCCTTAATAGCAAACCGCTTCCTTATGATCAGGATCTTTATCCAAAGGCTAAGGTGCCATCCCGAATAACTGGCGTTTCCTTCATTCTTTCCCTTTCCTTCATCCTAATCTCATACCTTTTTTTTCTACATTTTACCTGCCTGCATTTGCAACAGTTGTAGCAAGCCTGGTTGTCTTGATTTAATAATGCCACCAGATCACTTGTGTAGCTGTATAGGCAATATAGGTGTTGCTGCGCAACAGATCCTGTGTTCCCACTTGCGCACTTGTACCATCCGAAGCTACTCACTTTTCCTCTCTTCTTCTTGTCAAAGTCCTGCGGCGACAAGTTTGTGGCGATGGTAGCAGGCCTGGTGGGCTGGAAGCTATTAGTTACATCTTGCATGTCAGGCGGCATATCCCTTTCAACTGGAATGGAGTAGAAGTTAAATTCAGCAGTCAGATATGCGACTGGGCAGGCCTCTTCAGGATTCCCGCTACCCACTGTGAATTCAGAGTGGGTCAGAAAAGGTGCCCTAAACATCGACTACTCCAATCAATCCTGGTCAGTATGCCGCGACCGGTGAGGACCCATACATATGCGGTAAAAACAAGAGAAAACAACTAAAACTAGGATCATGGAATATAAGAACTTTATCGGATAATGATAACAACCCAGAAAGAAGAACCGCTATTTTGGCAAAAGAATTGAATAAGTATAATATTGACAAGCACTAAGCGAGACTAGGCTCCTTGATGACGGAACCATTTATGAACTAGTAGGTAATTTTGTGTTGTTCTGGCATGGATATCATCTGGAAAAAACCCACACACGGTGTTAGCATAGCGATGAAACAACATTTTGCAGATCTTATTACATCTAAACCTGTAAATTATGGATCAAGTTATAAACCAAACAAAATATAACACAGTTTAATCATTATTAAGTTTTTTATTGCGCAAAGCTTTTCGACAATTACGTCATTTTCAAGCGTACACATTACATTTTGATTGTGCACGCTTGTGACGTAATTGTCGGAAAGCTTTGCGCAATAAGAAACTTAATAGTGATTAAACTGTGTTATATTTTGTTTGGTTTATAATTTATAAAATCACTACTCTCCAATATATTCAACATTTATGGATCAAGGCTGATGAAATTAACATTTCAACTTAATAAAAAGACCGTAATGCATGTAATCAGCGCATACGCACCCATAATGGATGCCGAAGAAATTAAAAAAGAAACTTTTTATTCGGAACTTCATGCGCTTGTTAGCAGCATAGGGCATAAAGAACGGGTGTTTATCCTGGGCAACTTTAACGCTTGCGTAGGCAATGGCACTCAAGTTTGGTCGAACGGTATCGATAAACATGGGCTAAAAGGAGAAAATAGCAACGGTAGTCTTCTACTTCAAGCCTGTGAAAGCTTGGGATTAGTTATAACAAATACGTTATTAGAAAAGCAATTTACAAAGGCACATAGATACATCCCAGGTCAAAACACTGGCATGTGACTTCGTAATTTTACGCCGCGAATTCAGGAACGAGGTAAAAGTCACAAGAGTAATGAGGGGCGTAGAGTTCTCGACGGATCATGTGTTGATTAGATCAGTAATATCATTAAAAGAACAAAACATTGAAATATTGATCTACTCCGTACAACATTGATATCTTAAGGAATAGTATGGAACTTAAAGCTATAATATATCATATTGATCAAGTTTTTGGCGAAACTAATATCGATTTTACCTCCAATAGTGATTCAACTTGGGATACTGTAAAAGAAATACCAAATGTTGCAAGAAAGCATTAACAAAACCCAAGCGAAAAAACAAAGATTGGTTTATCGCAAATGATAAGGTAATTAGTGAGTTGATTGAACGTAAAAAACTAGCATTCATTTAGTGGAAAAATAATGTAAATGACGCCAATTTAAGACGTGAATTAACTAAAAGCTGAAGTCCAGAGGCAAGCATGTCGGATGAAAAACAAATGGTGGGAAGATAAAGCACACGGGATTCAGGCGTATGCAGACTCCGATCATTATAGAGATTTCTTCTCATCAGTGAAGGCAGCATACGGACGAGTGCCCTATAAGAAACCCACTATGTGATGAACATGGAAATATAAATAACGAAGAAGAAATAGCACATAGATGGAAATCTTATTTTAGTAATTTACTAAACAACGATACTCATATAAACCCCTCAGTCGTGGATGAAATGCCGATTTGTGATTAATTAACTGAACTAGATGGAGACATATCACTGAAAGAAATAAAAGTGGTAATAAATCAAATAAAAAACAGAAAATCTGCTGGTTCGGACAAAATACCACGTCCTAAGCTTGAAAGCAAAAGCATGATAAACGCTTTACACAAGCTCTTCTCGACTATGTTGTTGGGCGAGTCTATTCCTAAAGACTCCAAGTTTCAGCCATAATACCAATATATAAGAGCAAAGGCGATGAAGGTGACTGCAGCGCTACTTTCATCAATAGATAAACTATTTGCGAGAGTAATACTCAATCGCATTACACCGGTTCTAGAACGCTTTTTTCCCGAAACTCAAAATGGGTTTTGCTCGGGCCGTGGCACAATCGATTCATTATTCTCGTTAAGACAGCTACAAGAAAAGTGTTACGAGCAAAATAAGGACCTGTACATCGCGTTTATTGATATTAGCAAAGCGTTTGATACAGTTCATAGGAAGTTATTAATGAAATGCATGGAGAAACTAGGCTACCCGCCAAAATTTGTTCGAATGCTTTCCTTACTACATGAAAATAGCACAGGCACTGTATTTCTACAAAATCGTGAATCAGAGTCATTCCGAATAAACACGGGAGTCAGACAAGGCTGTACACGGGAGTCAGACAAGGCTGTTGTGTTAGCTCCGACATTTTTTGCAGTGTATATGACATTTGTACATACACTTGCGTTCAAGAAACTAGGCTCCACGAACGTAATAATGAACAGTAGATTCGATGGTAGTTTCTTAAACTTACAGCGGTTTTGTACTACTTCAAAATGCTCGTAAACGGGAATTGTAGATTTCCAGTACGCGGATGATAGCGTTGTCGTAGCTCACAACTTGCAAGAATTACAGAATATATTGCAGTCATTAGAGATGGTCTATAATAAATTCGGTTTAACCGTAAACGAGAAGAAAACTAAGCTATATCACCTTCGAATAAAGGAGAAAGCGAGCATGTGCTTAAATTAACACTGTAATCGGACAAGTGAATAACTTTAAATATCTTGGAATCATATTAAGTAACAATGTTAGTCTAGATAACGTGATAAACGGCAGAATACAAGCTGCTTCAGCCGCTGTAAATAAGCTAAATAAACGAATCTTCAGTAATAAACACATTCTCTTGCCAACCAAGCTTAATTTACAAAACTGTAATATTACCATCCGCCTGCGGATAATCGACAGTTTACTATATATATATATATATATATATATATATATATATATATATATATATATATATATATATCCACAATACATGTTGTAAATTTGCTAAAATATAGAAAAAAATGGCAATATATAAATTTTTGAGCTATAAAAAACTATGAAGAAAACTGAGAAAGTACAATAATTGAAAATAAAGAAGAGTGTTAATAGATTAAAAAAAAAATAGCAAATTGATGGAAAAATATTTAGAAGACGTAGCAATAATCATATTGAAATAGAAAAATCCACAGCTTGATAGAAAGTGAATTGACCGAAGCAATTCGAGATATAAATTTAAATAATGTGATTAGATTACATGAAATACCGGGTAGAACAATTATGATTCGAAACGGTCGAAGAAATATATCAAGAAGGACTATTAAGATTAATAGTATTCATTAGAAAACATTAACTGTAGATCGATAACTCTATTTAGTCATGCGTATTAAATATCGTAAATAAAATCAAATAAAATAAATTAAAAAAAAAATATTGAAGATAACCGATTTGGATTGAGATTTGGGACAAGAGAAGCTCTGCCAGCGTTGATAGAGAATGGATGCTAAATACGAATAGACAATTATCTAGTTTTTATCGATCTAGAAAAAGCTTTTGATAAAGTAGATGGTAATGAAGAAAGCAAATTCATACTTGGAAAAGACGAATTATAGCGGAGCTACACGAAATTCAAGGATCAGCAATATTGAGAGCATATTATCAAAATCCATAAAGAAGTGCTACCATTGTCGCAGATTTTATTTAATTTATTCGTAGACAAGAACGATTAACCGACTGCGAAACTTATACAATTAGTGGAAAAGTAATGTACCGCATCGAAGTAATGCGCCGTACTAGACTTGAAGATGATATTCTCCTAATAACTGAGTCGGGAAAATATATGTGCAACCAAAAAATTAACTAATTTAATTGATCGAGTGCAGCAACATAAATATGTTGGGAGCTGATTAACGATCGACAATCAACAAAAATCAAACAAATATGGCGAAAGTAGCATTTTCGTAAAAAAAAAGAAAGAAGGTTGTTTATAAACAGAAATACCACCTTAAAGAACAAAAGTTACGTACACTGACTCGAGGAATTTATTATTGAAATGCGGGTGATGTGATAACGAAATAAGATAAAAAGAAACGAGAAGCAATGGAAATGTAGAAGAATATTACGCATTAGTTGGAGTGAAAAAAAAAAAAGAAATTCGGAAGTAGTTGAACAAATAGGAATGGAGAAAACGCTTTTGAGTATAATTAAAGTAAGAAACGGAGAAATGTTTGGTTGACCTAATGAGAAACAATTTATTGCTGACAAACATAATTATAGGCAAAATTAATGGCCAGGGAAAGAAAGACCGACCGAGAAAGATATTTGTAGGACAAATGATTGTAAAGGCTGGTTGCAAAAAGTATTCAAGTCTCAAGAGGATGCCAAACCACGGAGAAGAATGACAGTTACAAGGCTAAGCCTTTAGTGTAAAGAACAATATATATATATATATATTATATATAGTATGTATGTGTATATGTGAAAGTGTGTTTATAAATTTTATAAAATATTTTAGGTAATTTGAAAAGTACGGAGTGTAGTAATTTTTAAAAAATAAACAACAAAATCGAGTTAAAATTACTAAACTTTTAAATGAAAAATCGCAAAACTTTTGTTATGTTTTATTTTTGATATTTACTCGATACGAAAAGCTTTATGATTTTTCGTAGAAAAGTTTAGTGATTTTATCTTCCTTTTTTGTTGTTATATTAATATCAACATATTGGAATATATATTATTTTTATGTTGATATATCGGTGAGTAGTGATTTTGCGAATTACAAATAAAGAAAAAAACTCAGTCTAATTACTACAGAATGTTTTTTCTCATTCGAGCGAAGCTTTTCGACAACATAAAAAACTATATATATATATATAAAAATAATTATTAAATTGAGTTTTTATTTTGTTTTATTTTTGTATATTATTTTTTTCCCATACTACATTTTTATTGCTCGTTAATTTATCGCGAATGTTTAACGAACATTAAATAAACTTGTCGTCTATTATTTAAACTTGCATGGTTTTTTCACATTAGAATGTTTACATTAATATAAATTCCTTATATCCTTTATTAATACCTGTATATAAGTATATCTGTTTGTCGATACAACATATATTTTTTTATCTTAATTGCAACTGATATCAGTATTCGGAAATTTTCAAAATTCACTCTCTATTCAATTTTATTTTAATTGATAATAAGATACGTTCTTCCGACAATTCGTGTATTTAGAAATTTAATTTTTAATATTTAGAGTATGAAAAAAAATTTTCCGTTGTCAATTTGCCTTTATCCTCATATTTTATATACTATATACATATTTATATATATATATATATATATGTGTGTGTGTATGTATATGTGCCTTTGATAGAGTATTCCGTGGAATAAAGACATTAATAATTAAAAGCTGTAGTAACATCGAGAAAAGTTAACTAATTTTTTTGGCAAATTCGTCAATTTTTAAACACGTCTGTACTTACCGTTCCTATAGTTGGAAGTATTTCAGCGACTGGGCCGCTATTCATGATTGTGGTGTACTAAGCAATGTTTACGAGTGAAATTATTCGAACGAAGTGTCGTTATGAATTAAATATATAAAACGCTACCACTTAAAGTTGAACAGGACGGAATGAAGTTCTATGAGAATTTTTTTATCGTTAAGATATTTATCGATGTGAAAATTTAATCGCTTATTGATAAAAACTCTAATATACATACGCTACGAGTATGTGTGTGTGTGTGCATAAGTTAGGAAGAATGTGTGCACGTGTAAGAACGGTATAAGAAAACATTTTATTCAGGCAACTGGTAATATACACAGTTTACATAATTGATAGACGCGATATGAAATCTATTACTACTACTACTACTAATTCTAATGTGATATGTGTTTGTATAAATTGTTTTATTTGTGTTTCCATTTTCGGCGAATAAATTCGTCGTTTTACGTTATCGCAAGACCGTGTATGTTTACAATTTACATCTGTCATCCGTGTTATCGTTATTATTGTTTATTAATTCTTTGTATTCGTTAGTATTTAAAAAGAAACGCTTTTTTTTTTTTGTTTTCGATAACATATGGAATTGTTGTCGACCATTGTGATTATTTTCATTTTTATAAAAGGTACAACGACCTTTCCGTTCTCGGTATTCGGAAAAATTGTTATTTACGCCGATATAATATATATACACACGTGTATACATATAAATGGATTTATTTATTTATAAACACACTCCCACACATATCCGTTTAATCGGTAATATATATATAAATATTATGTCCTTATTTTAGATATTGATGACAATGTTTTTTTTTTATTATCGTTAGTCTTGTTATGAATCTGTATATCGAAAATTGTTGCTATTTCTTGAAGCAGTCGCGAGATTAATTGTTTCGTTTTTCCGCTTATTTTATCGTAAATTATAAAATCAAAGTATTTTAAATTTTAATTCATTTTTACGGTATCCCAATATTATCGTTCAGATAATTTTTACTCGTAACTCGTATTATTCTCATTTGTCCGTATGCGTTCTTGTAATTTTAGTTTTATTTACAAGAAACTAAGTTTTTCATCTCTGTCCTTTTTTTTTACTAGGCGAAAACAAAAAGTCCAGAACGGACGGATGATGCGATGTTTTTACAGCCGGCCTACCGGCTTGTACTGTTTCCCGATTTTAGGTGTCTGTTAAATTCTAAACGATTTGCCAGAGATATCCTTGTTTACTACTTTTTGAACTTTAAATTATTAGAATTTCTGTCCTATTTGTGATATCAATGTGAAACAATGCTTAAAACGAATCCGATAATATAGGCTATAAGAATTTCATCATTATTGCTTTAATAGTTTTTCAGTTAAATCGGAAGAGACAGACAGACAAAAATTAAAAAAAAACAGATTTTCCGTTTATCCGTGATAAAAATATCCCAATGCGGTAATTATAATGAGAATAATCGCAAATCACAGACACTACAGTTTTATATGTTAGTATAGATTTAGCAGGTAGTTTTGTACGTGTCCCTCGTCAAATTTTTTTTATTTATTTATTTATATTTTCGTTAATAACTTTCCCGCCTCCTTTGTACGCGATAAGGAAGAGAAAATATAAATTTATTTCTCTCGATCGAATCTCGATCGTGTGTGGAGAGGAAGTCCGTGTGGAAAAATAATAATTAGACGTTAGTAATTGAAAATATAAAGTGAAACATCTTTAAACAATTTAAATGATAATAACGATTATAATCAACGATATCGTGTAACCCAGAGAAGACGGATGGTTTTGTAACAGGTTGATAACACTGCTACAACGCAAATCGCTTGCTACACATTTAGTGTATTACAGGCGATAGATTCGTATTTGTCCAGTTTCGCTTATAGTCGAATCTTATAACCAGAAAAAGCGCGCGTTTCGCGTGGAACGTTATTTTCAGTGTTACAAAGAGAGTTTCGAAACGAATTCAAAGTGACGCGATTTTATTTTTGTGCGGGTTAAAAGCCGCGTTTACGAAACACGTTCGCGAGATATTAAACACGTGAAAACTCTGAAGAAATTTACAAAAATTCAGCGACCTATGCTCGAAAAAGTGTTCGAAAATTTTCTGAAAAGATTGAATGAATTATATTACAAATGGCTGTCATCCGAACGGTATTGTTTTCTACAAATAATTGTATAATCTCTCGTTTTCCTATTTTAAAATAAAAGTTCATTCAAAAATTTTGGTCGAATAGTTTTTGAGTTATTCGAAAAACAACAAACCGCCAGTCTTTTCTGGTCGCCCTATGTTTAAACAATAACGTGTTTTTTCAACTCTGAAAAGTGTTACAGATTTTCTTTTACGTCGTCGAAAATAGTTATTTAACGATTTCAATCAATCACCAATTTTTTTTTTCACAAACTTTATAAAATTTCACTTTACGAAATGATTAAATAAAACGATCCGAAGAGGTGACAAAATAAATATGATATTTTACTCTTTAGATGATTAGATGAAATGTGTTATATAAACATTTCTAGAATTGAAACATTTAAATCAACTATATTTGTCCATCATTATCGTGTTGAAAGTTTACGTACTGTGTATAATGGAGGACACTGCGTCTTAAACGGTTAATATAAGTGAAAAAAATGCGCAAAAATTCGTCTACTTACTATAGAAGTTTTTGAAATGTGGTGTTAGTGACGTATACTGCGCATATCGTGGACAGCAAAGAGGAAAAATTAAGTAGTAGGTATTTTAAAAAAAGACGGACAGTTGTTAGATACGATAAAAAAATAAGAAAATACTTGGACACATATTCAGAGACTCGGCGGACCAGAAAAACGAACAAGAATTAACAGAAAAATGATTACTTTAAAGTAGGAATTGCGTGCGATTAACAAGAGGATTTTTCAACTTTGTGTTCTTGAGAGCGCAGGTACAATTTATTGTTTAGACATCACTAGAGTTTAGGAATGAAAAAAAAATTGTTTATTACTTTGTTGTTTTTAAAACAACGGATTTTGATTTTGCTCTTATCGTCGTAACTTATTTCTTTTCTAGTTTTTCCTTATTGTTGCGTCATGTTTCTAATTTCTTCTTATACGTTATTTTCGTTTTTATTTTAGTCTATCCACGTAAATCAAGTTTTTTCTTCTCCGTCTCCTCGAATTTTCCTTCGTTCTATTATTTTTACACTCTTTTTTTTTATCACCATTTCCAGTATCGCATTACCGTTCAAGTTCAATGGTAAGTTTTCAAAACATTGTAATTATAATTTGATTTCGATATTTTTGCCTGAAACCACGTGTCACGTCTTCGCTTTTTGACATACGTGCTCTGAGTATGTACCAACTACATTTTTCTATGTTAGTTTCTGCCACCGCTGCGCGTTAAAACTGTTCGTGATTATTCCTTATGATCGGTTATTTATAAAACATTGATTTAGTTTCTCGAATTATATTCCTTTTATGATTAGTATTCCTTATTGGCTTATATAAAAATTTGCAAAATTAAAAATAGTATTTACGTAACGAATGGTAATAACGGCTTTAACTAATATTAGTGAAATAATATTCTAAACAATTATTTACCTATTCTAAATTATTGAAAATATTCAGATGAGATGATAAATAGTTCGATTGTCCGAAATATACAAACTCCAGTGTCCAATTAGTATTTTTTTTTTTTTTTTTTAAACAAAATAATATCGGGAATATTCAAAAGCAATATAGTATAAATTTCGTTTATCAATAATTGCGCTGATAGCGCAGTTTACAGATGATCGGTTTATTTACAATAAGTACACTGACCTATTGCTATCAGCTATAGAAATATAATTTTCGATAATGCGCGACATTACGGAATTTTATACAAAATTATATTTCCTCTACAACGTAGTGTACGGATTACTAAAATTCCATTTATTGTTAGTAAATATTTTACAATTAAAACAAATTATGCGACTTCTAATACAAGAATTAGTTCTAAAATTCTTAGCGTAACCTTTTTTTGAACATTTCCTATAATCGACGATTTTCTGATGGAAAAAAAAACACAAAAAACAAGCGTTGATATCAATCTATTTACGTTGATGAGACGTCGATTTTTATAAAAAACATATAACTATTGAGTAGGCTGTAGATATCATGGTATATATATATATATATATATATATATATATATATATATATATATATATATATATATATATATATATATATATATATATATACATATATATAAACGAAAACACCCTTTTTAAAAAATATATCACACTTCAATTGCAATCTTAAAATTTAAGATCATATATTAAAAAGTTTGGTTAGCTATCTGAACGTATTTTCTTCAAGTTTCTTGAATTGCTCTGGTTTTATGCCTTAGAATGTAGCAGCTTTTATTTTTCGCTTTAATCGTTTTCAGCGCTTTCTTGATATTATTCGTTATGAAAAGGTAGCATAATGATTGACTTCAGAACTCAGGTTTCTGAATACCGTATTTTTAGTGCGGCCGTTCTGTTATTAATTACATAACTTTGATTCTTTGCTTGGATTGAACATTACCTCGTTGAATTCTTTGTAAGCTGAGTGTGTCACAATCGTTTGTTACGTAAAATTCTGA
Source organism: Coronaproctus castanopsis (assembly GCA_032883995.1). NCBI lineage: Eukaryota > Metazoa > Arthropoda > Insecta > Hemiptera > Monophlebidae > Coronaproctus > Coronaproctus castanopsis. Next base: position 130,903,941 of record CM065053.1, read on the forward strand.
AAAGTTCCTCATTTTTCTTGTTTAGTCTTTCGATATTTATCGAGATCGTTCCAATGGTGGTTTTGATAGAGATTTAATACTTGTTCTTCGCAGGGTTTATTCACCTTTAGTATACTATTAATTTTTATTAATCCAATCGTATTTATTCACGAAGCTACGTTATATTTAATGTACACGTTTAGTTTGTGTTATATGATACCGAGAAAAAATAATTTTACTTTTACCGGTCAGCCTTTAAGTACCACGCAGTCATTCGACCTCGAGTTTATAATACGCTCCGACGGCTTAAGTGTACCGAAGAATGTCAATCATCTTGGTTTATGAAAAGGATGCAAATTTAAACTGCTACGCACAAAGATATTATATTGATCGGTCTCGATCGCCAATTTTGTAATATTATTTCAACTTACTGATAAGCTGATTCATCAATTATTAAGATCATTTGCGCTATAAACTAATTAGTTGATCCGTTAGTTTACGCACGGAACTACATCCTACAATTTTGTAAAAGAAATAGGCAATTGTTATGTCTTGAACATGTTTATCTTAAAGTCCCTGAAAAATTCTGCGCCTAATACAATTTTCAAAAATTATTAACCGCGCTATCTGTGGGTGGTATAAAAAATTAATTTGTACGTAATCGATAGAGAGCGCTAGAAGAAAATATTTATAACTAGAAACGAATGAACGAATAATAAAATAATTATATTTAAAAACAGATTAGATTAAAGGTACATTATTAGTTTCACACCTATTGACTCGTAACAAGCTTGTGCTACGAATCCAGACATTATAAGTTATCTATTAATTATCAATAAAAATTGCATCAACTTTATCTATTCGAACTAAAAACAACTTACATAGAATTTTCACTGAGCTGATTTCCCACATATACACACATATATATATATATATATATATATATATATATATATATATATATATATATAGAGAGAGAGAGAGAGAGAGAGAGAGCGAGAGAGACAAAATGAAATATTCTGAACTATATATAAATGTTGCAAATCACTAAGATCAATATATATTTTATCTAGTTTCAAGCGCTTTTACTATTGACCGTCTATATACCGAATCAAATGCTTTTTCGAAGTCTACAAATTCCAAATATATAGGAAGATTGTAATATTAGAAGCGTGAATGTCTGTATATGATGTAATGTACTATATTTCCTTCGTAAATCGGCTTGTTCAACTAGCTGGTGTTCATCTATTGTTCTTTCCAGCCTGTTCGTTAATATCCTTGTAAATAATTTGTAAGCTGTTGATAGCACACTAAGTGGTCGGCAATTTTCAGATATTTTTTATCTTCCTTTTATGTAGTAGGACTATGGTCGCGTTATTCCATGAAGTTGGTATTTTTTGTTCTTGTATGCAACGGTTAAACATATCTGTTAACTCTTTTACAACAGACATGCCGGCATATTTCAACATTTCGGGTGTTACTGCATTCTCTCCTGATGCTTTCCCACATTTCATTTGTTTTATTGCAAACATAGTTTCGTTTTCCAATATTTCCGGAATATCATTTATATCATTACGATGTTTTATTAGAACAGTGCCCTATTGTCATCATCAAGATATCTCGGAATGCATACTGACCGTCGGCTAATATGGCTCAAATAAGGAAAATTATGATTTCGCAATTCTTTTCTAGGAAGGAAATCTGCTTTAAACTAAGGTTTAAAAAGGAAAATTTATTTAACTATGATAACTCCATTCTGAAAATACGGAATCGATTTATATGGAACTGTATGTAAAAGCATTATATTGAGAATACAGCGACAACAATCGAAAATACTTTGCATCATCTGCACCAAAATATGTATCTAACATAACGCTCTAGAATGTCCTAAATATACCGTATGTTGAAGTTTATATAGATCAGTATAAAAAGTTTTTTTGACAAATTGCACTTTAATATTAACCCACACGTCAGCGGAATGTATTTTTTTTTACTCTCCCTGACAATTCTACAAGTCGATTAAAAAATGAGCTGATGGTGCGGAGATGCTTTTCCAATAACTTGAAAAAGAAATTGAATAATTCGGAATATCGATTAAAAGTTGAATAATAAACTTACGTATTGCTATAGTAATCAAATAACCAAGTAATTCAGTACTCCAACTTTAATCACTCAAATATTCTTAAACAGATGGTGCAAGCTAATGTCAATGTAATTGCTGGATGGCTGAAGCGAAACCGGCTAATTGTTAATAAAACGAAATATCTAATTTACAGTTATCAATCACCTCATTTGTGGAATGGTACGAAACTTATGCTAAACGATAAATATGAGATAGAACGCATGATGTGAAATATTTAGGGATTAAATTTGACTGTAAGTTAACGTGGAATAAACATCTTCTATACCTAGCTCAAAATCTAAGGAACTTGAATTACCTTTTCTCGTACCTAGAGCAATATTTTTCTCTTGAACATCTTAAACGCTTATATCTCGCTTTGTAGCTTTGGAATAATTCATTGGAGAAGGGCGGCTAAACAACGTATTAAGCCAATTCAAACGCTGCAAAATAGATTGATAAAATTTCTTTTAACCAAAAAACATCCTTCTTCTCATGACATAATCCTAAATATTCAAGAGATATACAGATTACAATTACTTGACTATGTCTTCAAGAATAATCCTTACAATATGTGTTTCCCATCACGGAATACTTTACGAGATCAAATCGAGAGGTGAACAAATACCGAAGTTCAATAAGTATCATTCCAGAATTCAAGTTATCTATAAAGATGCTTAATTTATAACACGTTTCCCATGTATGTAAAAACCGACTTAAAAAATTTTAAGAAACGTCGTAAGCATTTAATGAGGCACGTAAAAAATAAAAAGTAAAATAGAACTTCTTTGGTTTTTAGCGTCGGGGTTTTTCTACAAATTTATGTGTATGCATATGTCAAGTACGGCGGTGTGATGTGTGTGTATGCATTTGAAAATGCCAGGGTTATCTTAATATTATACGCATGTACACCTGCATCCTAAATTACATTAGATTATACTTATGCAACATTTATAACATATTTTTTTTGTTGGTTATTTATCAACAATCGCATAATTATTTTATAAACTTGTTTAATTTATTTTTCGTAATTAACATCGTATATTTAAGCGAATAATTCTATTGTTTATGCTGCTACTCGCGCGTTACATTTGCAGCATGTTATTGTAAACTGTTATATATGAGAAAGTAAAAATAAAGCTCGATTCGATACTGTCACTGAGAATCTAATTGTCTGGCAAAAAATTGCTGTTCGGTTATTTTAAATCATATTTTATAAATTATTTTTTCTTAATCGCTGAAAATTTTATTTCAGCGCGTAATTTTACTCTCATTTGAACTTTAACGATAGAAATAAAGGTAGTACTCGCCGAAAACGGTTATAATAAAATTTTAAATTTCCCCATATTTTTCACATCGTAAAACGCTCCTTTTGTAATCGTATAAAAAAATTTTTTTAAATCAATTTTAGAACGTATATTTCTCAAACACGTTATACAGAATGAAATCCACGACTATATATATATATCTAAGATGTATATATACATATATGTATGTATATATTACACGAATAAATTAAATAATATAAAAACACAAAAATGGACGGAATAGTTTCAACGTTACGTAAACGCAACATCAATTTTTAAACGAATGCGCCTAGGCACTCGATTAAAAATAAAAGCATAATGTTATTAATAAATTTAAAAAATAATTTAAATAGCAATAACGACGAAAAAAAACCGATCGTGATTATTCTGAATTTTATACATACCTGTGTGATAATTGTGATTATTATATAAAAACGAAACGATGTTCTTTTGTAGAAATAATAAATAAAGTCGATAAACGGTGTAAAATTAATATATCGATGTACAACACGTGTGTAATGTTTAATCGAATTATCGACAATTAATAATATATAAACTAACGAACTGCGATTAATAAATATATTTAATCAATTTATCGGAATTTAAACAAAAGTTTAGTGAAACGAAAACTTAAAACCTCGTTTCGTATAGATGGTATGCCTACCATCAACCACTAAGGGAACTAAGGGAAAAAGATTCGTATTAATTTTTATTCGATTAACGTAATTATTCAATTTTAATTTTAAATTTAGATTTACTTTTAATAGCTATTTCCATATAGTGTGTATATATATTATATATATATATATATATATAGCTATATATATATATATATATATATATATATCTCTATATATATATATATATAGCTATATATATATATATATATATAGCTGACGGGTCGGACGGTGTAGCCCCAGAAATTGTTAAAGATGGAAACGAAAAGCTACTGGATTTACTGAAAGACCTGTTTAATAAATGCTTGAAGCAGAATTATTTTATGGATAGTTGTATTTTTATATTAGCATGGTAATACAACTAAAGTTGTTCGTAAACTAGACAATGATGAAGATAGTACTGATCGGATAAATTTGTTGATCGTACAAGTACCAAATGTAATATTAATGTCAAGGCAAAAGCTGATACGATCGATACTGATAGTAACTGCCTTCAGGGCGGGGTAGGTAAAATAGAAACAACTGTGAAATATAACATTATAGCGTAAAGTAACATTATTGGAGATTATGCTATTACCTAGTTGTTAAATATAACGAACTATAGTCTGAATAATATAAATTTTATACGTGGTATCATCGACATGCTGGATGGTATCTCAACGGCTTCCACTAATATATATACGCATCTGAAATTGAAATTAAAATGAAATAGATGAACAGATACTGGAACAGGTCAGCGGATATACATATATATATATGTAATTACCACGGAGAATGAAGCAGTGGTTAAGGAAGTAAAAAAAGACGAACG
>CM065053.1:130913833-131031333 GCA_032883995.1 Coronaproctus castanopsis
ACTAGTTAGAGGTAAATTAGCTACAACGAATCTAAAAGCGAGTCTAATAGATCGAACTGACTATCGTCCCAAACGATGTTCGATAGAATTAAATTCGATATATCGTCTTCATCCGGTAACGATATAGTATGATTATTATTCATCTGCGCAGTAGGCGATGTTGAAAATGTATCGAACGGAGAGTTATCGCAAGCGATACTATCGATATCGGTATCGGTATCTAACATCATCGGGAAATCCAAATGACGAAAATCGTCGTCTACCGCACTTTGCAACGTTCGAATGACTGTATCGTCGCCGACGTTAATCGTATCGATCGTCGTTGTCGTCGTCGTCGTCGTCGTCATCGAAGTCGAAGCGTACGTCATGCGAACGTCGATGGTCGCGACTGTATTATTCGGTTTTCGTCTCGCGCGATTACGTTTACCGGCGCCGCCGTTAGTTTCGCACCCTGTTGAAAACAAATCATTCGAATTATAACAACGTAAAGTCGTCTATGTCATTTTCTCACTCTGCGTGTATATGAACAAAAAAAGAATATAGAATCAACTCAATAATTATCATCACACAGACACCCTTATCGTCGGTACCTTTATTATATATATATATATATATATATATAGTTGTTAGAGAACTCGACTATTAGCACGACAGTCGCGGGTTCGAAACCAGCTCAGTACATAAGGTATTTATATAAAGTTTTTCGTCATTATATAACTCTTAATTATCACGGACGTAAAAATAAACGTACAATGGCTAGTCACGACGTTCGGCGATGAACAATTCGACGATGATATATATATATATATATATATATATCTGTATATATTTTTCTTCATTTGTTATCTGTATGCTGATGCCGTGACCTTGTGTAATGTAGGCTACCACACGTCACCACTTGTTTCGATCCTGCGTTAAATTCTTAATTTGTTGTAAATAGAATCCACCTGTTTTCGTGATTTGATCGATATAACGGCTTTTTCCGCTGATCTTTCCCTGCGAGATCATTTTCTCCAGCCCGTTTGCACATATTGCGTGTCCGAGAAATCTCAGCATGCGTCTCTTATAGTTGGTAACAACCGTTGTCTGTCTTCAATTTTAAGCTCCTTTAAAACAAAATCCTTTATTCTATGAGCAGTCCATGGGATGCTTAGAATTTTTCGATATCCCTTTATTTCAAAAGTTTCGATCAATCGTCCCGGTTTCGGAACCGTATGTCGCTATAGAAAAAAACCAGCGTTTTCAGAAGTCGCAGTTTTGTTATTTTAGTAATTTAATGTTCCATATACGATTGAGTTTTTCAATCCCAACGTTTTCCCAAACCTAGCCGTCTCCTTGTTTCTTTGATTTATCTTTAATTTCGATATCATGTAATTGAGCCAAGGGTTGTTGTATTCTGTTTTATCTATCAATAATGAGCATTAAACATTTCTGTTTGTTCAGTTTTAAATCTACTTCATTGTCCACTACGTCTATTCTTGATATTAGTTCAAGCATTTATTGTTCTGTACTAGCGAGTAATACAGCGACATCTGCAAATTTGATATTAGTAATGTGATGCATACTGGTTAAGATAGGGTAAATTGTATAAACATAGGCAAAATACGTGTTTGTATGTGTATGTTCTTATAAACTTCATTACTTATGTGTGTTGTATATATACACACACACACAAGCGCGCGCGCGCATTTATATATATGTTGATGTATCAGTAGTGATTTTGTGAATTAATAACACAAAGTAAAAACAAATTTAATCACTATAACAATTTTTTATTAATTGACGTAATTGTCGAAAATTTTTGCATTCATAAAAAATTGTTATGGTGATTAAATTTTTTTATTTTGGTATAATATATATATATATATATATATATATATATATATATATATATATATATATATTTCATCGAATATTTCAAATTTCGTTTTATTTATTTATTTGTAGTAAATTACTGGAAATATTTGATTGAATAAACACGCGTGTAATAATTCAAATATATTTTTAGCTAATCTAAATACACCGTTGTTTCAAAAAAAATAAAAATAACCGACAATGGAAAGTCGATGTCTCAAAATTGAAAAATTTAGATTTCAAACGTAACATTTCGGGAATACTGGAAAACAAATTGAATAAACGACCAAAAGTAAACGGAGAAGCTATTTGGGACAGACTTCAAAATATAATCACTGATGTACAAAAATTTCACATAGGGGCACCAAAGGTCGTCAAGAAACAAAAATTGATAACAAACGAGATTTTGAACCTTATGGAAGAGAAAAGAATTGCCAAAGCTAGACCAGATGAATAGAACAGTTTAAACAGGGCTATTTGAAAAATGTGCAGAGAAGCCAAAGAAAGTTACTAGAATATAAAATGTGAAGAGATTGAGGAGCTTCAAACTAAACACGATTTACTAAACCTGCACAAAACTGTAAAGGAGGTATTCGGCATATACAAGAAAACAAATAGATGAATACTCCTTGATAACAATGAGAAAGCGATAATCGTAATATCGGGAAAATTAGATGATTGGGAAAGGTATATTAATCAGCTGTTTGATGATGATGGAACATCGGAACTACCTGATGAACATCTTGGATCCAGTGATGTTGGACTACCCATAATCGAAGAAGAAGTATTGTGTGCTATCAAACGACAGAAAATCGGTAAAGCAATCGCTCCTGACGAAATATATGCAGAAATATGTAAAGTTTTTTCTGAGGGCAGTAAAGATGGTATAGATTGGATAACCAGAGCGTTCAACAAAATTTACACCACAGGAATAATTCCGAGAGATTGGCTACGATCAACATTTATCGCTATACCAGAGATTCTAAATGTGATGACTACCGCATGATCCGTCTAATGTTACGTGCATTGAAGATATGTTTAAGAATTATACACACAAGAATACATAAACGGTGCAAAGAACAAATAGGTAACACGCAATTTGGTTTTAAGAACGGAATGAGTACTCGCGAAGCTTTATTTGCAGTCCGCATACTTACACAGCGCTGCCGAGACACGAACAAAGTCGTATATGCATGTGCTATCGACTATCATAAAGCCTGATTGCGTGAATCATGAAAAACTCATTGATATATTGAAGATGATTCCGATCGACAGAAATGACTTACGTATTATAAGCGACAAATAGCGTAAGTAATAGTCGAAGGAGTCGAATCTGAAAGTATAGCTGTTAAAAAATGGTTTCGCCAAGGGTGCATACTTTCGCTGTTGCTCTTTAATTTTATACAGAGAAAATCTTTAAGGAAACCTCGAATAAATATGACGGGGGAATTAAATCAAATGGGTACACAATTAATAACATACGGTATACAGACGACAGCTACATAGTCAGGATGGACTACAGGAAATAGTAAATAAACTTGTTACTCATAGCGAAACTTTGGGACTCTCAATCAACAAACGTAAAACAAAAGTGATGGTGTTTTCCCGGAAACCAAGAAAATGCTCAATACGGATAAACGGAACAGAGCTGGAACAAGTTTAAACTATTAAATACTTGGGTACCAACGAACAACTATTAAATACTTGGGTACCAACCTGGACGATAGTTGTAACTCGAAAAGGGAAGTACTATCGAGAATAGAGCAAGCAAGACTGATGATTACAAAAATTAGGAAGGTGCTAGTTAGGAAAGAACTAAATCTGAATTTACGATGAAGAATTTCCAAATGTTTATGTCTTCTCAGTTCTGTTATACGGCTGTGAAAGTTGGACGCTGGATGCTTGAAAAGCGCATCGAAGCTTTTGAAATCTACCTGTATAGAAGAATACTAAAAATTCCTTTGGTACAGAAAATCAGAAATAAAGAAGTCCTGAATAAAGTAAAAAAAAAAAAACGTACAGAATTATTAAATTGCGTTAAAGAAAGGAAGCTGCGTTACTTGGGACATATTTTGAGAGGACCCAAGTATGAAATGTTGCGAATTATTATAGAATGCAAAATCGCTGGCAAGAGATCAGTGGGACGTCGTCAAAATTTATGGACCAAGTTGATCGCCGACCTCCGCAACGGAGATAGAATATGAAGAAAAAGAATGATCTAAAAATGAGTGTTTTAAAGTGATAAAAATTGGAAAAAAAGAAAAATTAAAAAACTAATTTATATTTTTCTCATCTAATATAACGCAACGATTGCGTACAACCATTAGTTTATGTTTGCACGGATGTCCGTTACAGCCACGATTGTATGTGTATTAGTGTGCGTGCAATCACATTCCAATTATTACATTGTAGTTGTTTTTGTGTGTGATGATGATGAGACTGTTTTTAAATTTTAACTTAAATAATGGCGTGTTGATGATATTGATAAGAATTGTTTATTTATGTTATATCCATATATATAAACTTGTTCAAATTACGCACCTATTCTTCGCCTTGTTCGTTGACCCTCCTCTAACCGATCTAAATCAAGTTTCCAAAATCCGCCTTTACCAGGCTCGTCTTTCGATCTCGGCACCTTAACGAAACACTTATTTAACGATAGGTTGTGTCGTATAGAGTTCTGAAATCAGTTCGTGCAATACACACGCGTAAATGAATAAATATATATATATATATAAACCGTAAATGTATACGGATGTACATCTATATATATATATACATACATATATATATATATATATATATATATATATATATATATATATATATATATATATATATATTATCGTTTATTTTGTATGTCGATATTGTTTGTATAACGCTGTTTTATATCTGTGAAATTAAAACTGTAAATGGTAGAAAATTAAATTAATCTTAAGAATATATATATATATATATATATATATATATATATATATATATATATATATATAATGAAGGACAGGTTTCAAGGAAAAGAGGTCGTGGTAGACGGCGAAACATTTTCGTGGCAACATTGTTACATTATACAGGGCACAAATCAATACTGGAAAATGAAAAGAGCTGCAGAGAATCAGTTGGGCTGGAGTTACTTACCATGGAAAAAAAAATCAGTCCTACAATAGCCAAACGTATGATTATGATGATGACATACATCATATTGACATTCCTGATAGAGTATAGTCGTCTGCATGATAAAGAAGAACAGAAAAAAAATAGGAAAGAAAATCAGAAATGTTAGATAACTCTAATACGTGTGACAAAGACGTGCGCGTAGAGGGCGATTACGAGATGCGAACATTATTATCCAGGCTTTTGATGTTTCTTTCGTTGGATATTTTAGACGCAGACGGTTCTCCACTGTAGTCTGTTTGTTGCCATTTCTTCTCGGATACTAAGATAATTTCGTTAACTTGATCAGTTCGAGTATTTGATTTTTTAGAACTTTTGCGTTGTCTGTTTTGCACGCGTTTGCCTTGTCATAATTATCTTACGTCGTAGCTAACAATTGTTCTCTGAATTTACATTAGACGAACTTCGAGGTTTTGATATGAAGTCGTCCCGTTTCATAAATCGCCTCTCGCTTATTATTTGTCTTCTGTATAAAACTGGGTCGTGATTTAGAAGTATATCCGCTTTGTACGCCGCCATCTTAGTCGTTAGTTTTAATTGTTTATTATTAAAGTCGCGTTTGTTTAATTCATAAATCACCGCTGATGCACGGTTGCATCTATAGTTAATTATCGCGTTTAATTTTGTCGTAGACGAATTATACTTAAAGTGTTGAACACGTTGTGTGGGTCTGTAAAATCATTTTGATCATTTCAAGTAGAAAACTGCTATTTTTCGTTTTAACTATATTAATCATTCATCCTTGTCTTTCATATACCGAGTTAAAGCATAAAAAACAACTTTTGAATCTTCTAAATTATACACAGCTCTAATACAATCGTCCCGGCATAATGAACAGCTGCAATGTGTGTAAATACATTTTGACTTCGCCTTGAGCCGTTTTAAATTACTGATATCAACGTTCGGGCGGAACCTTATGCAACGCGAAAATATTGATAAAAATTGATCTCGGTAAAGGAGAAAATTTAGAACATAAGCTATACGAATGGTCAAACTAGGGTGAGAGTGGATTAAAATCGGGCGATGAAAATATTAACTGATTTCGAAGTGAATATATTGGAAACAAAATTGATTGGTGCAATTATATATGTTGCCGCAGGTTAAATTTTCAGAAATGTTACATCGTTCTAAATTCATTTCAGTAGTAGTAGAAAAAACTTCATACACACATTCATTCAGTCTTTACAAAATTTTCAAAGGCTATTAATTTTTGAAATTTCTTCAGAAATCCGAGTTTTCAGCTCTTTCAGATTTCGTGGACGTGTTTCATAAATGCGGCTTTTAAAATATCGTCACATACGAAAAAAATCGCGTAACTTTGAATTCGTTTCGAAACTTTCTTTGGACTGTCGTGATCGATTCACGCCGAAAATAACTTTCCACGCAAAACGCTCGCTCCTTTTTTCGTTATAGGATGTCATTGACACTGGACAAAAACGAATCACTCGTGTGTACCATAAACGTGGAACATGCAGTAAAATGTTCGTCTTCTCTGGGTCACCCTATAGTTTGCAAATTATTTACGAAATAAAAAAAAAAACAAAACAATTGTCAATACATTGCCTAGTAATTCTATATCTTTAAATCACAGCTTAATGAATAACTACAATCATAGATATTGACACATTGTAATATGTTTACACCTAATAAATTTATGTTTTCTATATAATATGCGAGGGTGAATAAGTTATAAAATTGCGATACGTGTTATATTTATTTTCTCCGTTTTCAAAATTTATTAAAGTTTCTTATTTTATCCTTTACAGATGACGCCTTCGTATCGCGGTTTAATCGGTAGACACGCCCTATTGGTAAGTTTGAATTTGAAACAACGGTAATAGTGATATTAATGGTCACGAAGTAATTAATTATTAACAAGAACGCTGCTAAACAAATATCTATTATTCGCTTCTTCGTGCGGTGGTAGACTTAATAAGTTATTTAGCGCGATCCGTATTCGTCGTCATTTCGTTTTTAGATGTGATATTATTAACGATGAAATGTCCACTCGGCGGTACATAATTTAAACGTTAAAAGGACTACATCGTTCTGTTTTTCGCTGTCTTTCTTGTTTTCTGTCCGTCGAGGATTCTACGATGATGTTACCTATATTAAAATGTTTACAACCGTTATAAAAAAATATTGAAACTTTTCGACATTTAGGTAAATCCTCAGAAATAAATTACCTGTACGAAGTTCGAGCCTATTTAGTAATTTCCCGAAATATTTAACGTCAATAACAACGTGGGGCCTAATAGAATAACGACTATTGACAAGTTTGATTTTTCAGAAAAGTTATTCGAGCATAATTATTTCTTTCTCAGAGGCTCGATTACTAAACTGGATATCTAAACACTAATCGATATACCCCATCTCTTCGTTCTGCGCGTTTTTTTTTTGTTTTTTTTTTTTACCGAATTCGTATCCAATAGTTATCGTCTGATATATTTTATCGTACCTCGATATATCGGACGAAATTTAAGATTTTTCTTCTGTTAAATTATAGAGCTTAAATTCATAGCATTGTGTATTAATCATCTTCTAGAGCTAACATACTATTAAAACCTAGTAGTGACTGGTAAGGTAATCACTGTACGAAATTTACGGATCTATTGAAGGATTATCTATTTATTGGTATATATTAGATTTCTATTTCGTAATTTCTATTTGAATTGGTCACTCTAATCGAATTAATAGCAATTAAATATAAATCGTGGTTATATATATATATATATATATATATATATATATATATATATATATATATATATATATACACTACAACTTCTTTTAACCGTTACTCTTGGGTTCGGTTATCCTTCATTCTAGCGGCAGCTACGTTAATGACCTTGGGGTCACGTCTTGAGAAACGTCTGTCGAACTGTTTTGGTCATTCTTTACTAGTTAGTCGGCTTAACAGATTAGTTACAGTGTGATAAACAGGAGAAGGTTTTGAAAATTTGACCGATGAAGATATTGTGTCTAATGTTCAGCAGTCCGATAACGATAAAATTGACAATGATAAGAATCAGAGCCCTTCGAAGCTGAGTGTTAACAAAGTGCATCGATTGGTTTGATAGATAAAAGGAGGCAAACTTTACTTCTAAAAAAAAACACGTAACACCGTCGTAAAGAAAGCTCGATCTCCAGAAGAACAGACCGATTTTGTAAGATGTAAACAATGATGGCGATAGAGACAGTTTTCCTAGGTATTTCTACTATATTGCATTATGTTATACTAAATCTCTAAATAAAAAGACAGTACTCTAAATGTTATCTAATTAAATATAGACGTTTTAAAATTCCTAATGATTTACAATCTGGTATAATACTATATAGGTAATTTATAATGGAATTTTTATTATCCGCATATTCAGTTATCCGTCACAAGCCTAGTGCCGAGTGTGACGGATAAAAGAGGTTCTACTATATCCTTATATCGGTCCATTACTGGTTCCATCAGTTCTTTCTATTTCTTCCTGTCGTAAGTCTTCCGAATACACCGTACTTCTCGACTAACTGAATTACATCACCGTACCAATCAGTCATCAGTCTGTCGACATTTCTTTTCTTACGAAACGGCCATTATTCTAACACTTATTTTGTCCATCTGTTAACCTTTCCTCCGTACCACTTTTTTTTAGAGTCACTTCACTTCCGTATTCCGATAACACTCTCTGATTATAAAACTGCATATTGACTTCGACGCTACCTATATTTTAAACGGGTCAAATGCTTTCGTATAATCTAAAAATATCGTATCAGCCGAATTGTACCCTACGCAGGTTTGTATTAAGGTTCTAATGATTATAAAATGATCCGTCGAGATCCATCTCGCTATGCTTCATATAGGGTGTTGCAACGATGTTGGCAGCCTATTCCGGCCATGTTATTTCGGTAATTCTATTACAAATGCCAGATCACCATGTTTCATCTACATACCACACAACGGACGCTACGATGTGTATTCTGCATTAACGATTTGAGGATAGAGATGTACGACAGAGTACTAATAATTCAGTGAGAGAGTGTTTCCATTCTTACGTATCAGAGTAATCTGTACCTGTTTCCAGGTCGTTGATATCGCATTATTACTAAAACACTGATTGACAAAGTATTGCGCGTATCTACTATTGCTCTATCGTCACATTTTAACATTTCGTACAATGTTCTATTATTCTATAGTAACTTCTTAGGACAGTGTTACTAGGAAAGTGTCTATATACCGTTGAATTCCTTTAAAATTGCCGCGGTTTTTGCTGAAGTTTATTGTGAATATCCTAGTGAATTCTTTTAAAACTTTTTTTTATTCGCTATTATTTCTCTTTCGTGAATTTGCTTTTTATAGGCATTTTCGTACGGTTCTTTTTATTATTATTATTATTATTTTTATTTAATACATTTGGAACGTTTATATCTTTCAGCTGCTGTTGTTATTATTACAAATATATACGTGCGTTATGTATGTGTGTGTACGTATCTATAAGTATAAATTATAAGGATAATTAACCTGCCAGCTCGGATCCGCGTTTTTGTAGAAGAGAAAATTTTCTTTGATCCAGTTGTAAATAGCGTTCAGCGTCATCTTATTATTGTTCGCTCTCATGGCCATACAGATTAGCGTCGAATATGAAAACGGCGGTTTACGATCACCGTTAGTTTTATAATCTTCCGCGGCTGTAGGCGCTGCGAAATCAATTAACATGTTGCTGTTATTTTAATTGCGAATAACAATTTGTAATGATAATTAGAAAAAAAAAGTTTTTCAAATGCTTCAATAATTATCGTAATAATAATCATAAAGTATTTTCATAGCGCTTCCTTGGTGATATATATTCTTCATTTAAAAATAAAATAAAAATATTTTCATTTAATATCGCAATATATATATATATATAACAGTGTAGTAGGTTCACTAGTTACAGCTTCGTCAAGACTGAATGAAAAACGAAGTACTAAACTGACCCTTTGTTAAACGAAAGAACCGTTCTAGATTAGAAATTTATTTGTAATCTATACTGCGGATGTACCAACTTCGAATTTAACGTTCGCCGACGATATAGATACTGGCGTCTAATATGAATGTTATGCATGCAAACGCTGCGGTTCAGAATCATCTGAATCGACTAGAAAAATGGGCAAGTCTTTGGCGCATATCATTCAATTCAACTAAATGTCGACACATCCTGTTCACCAACAGACGTGTTAGATGTCCAACCTTGACATTTGATAGTTCATTAATTTCACAAGTCGAGTCCGTGCGTTATCTCGGCATGCATATGGATAAGCGATTAACGTGGCGTGATCATGCGGAATACGCAAGAAGATCTGTGATAATAAGGGTTAAACAGCTCCGGCCGTTGCTAGGACGTAAATCAATTCTCAACCTAGCCGTAAAGCGGAATGTTTACTTATCGGTCATCGCTCCAATTTGGAGATATGGATTAGAACTGTATGGAACAGCAAGTCGAAGTAACCTCCACAGAGTACAACAACAGCAGTCCAAAATCCTACGTACAATAGCATCTGCACCGTACTTTGTATCGAACGACATATTACATGACAATTTGAACGTTTCATACGTGAAGGATGTTTATACGGAACAATATTGAAGATTCTTCGAAAAGCTCCAGTTCCATTCGAATCCACTGGTACACCGAATGTTTACTAGAGATTTTCCAATCAGATCCAACAGTCGGCTAAAACGAAGAAAGTGGTGCCGCGATGCACTTCCAATTACCTAAGTGGCTACATTGTTCTCAGGGACGCTACGTGTAATGGTTAAACTCTGCGAGAAATAAATTATATAATAATAATAATAATAATAATAATAATAATAATAAAAAAAAAAATTAATATATTTTTCCTCTTTGTAGATCCAAATCTGGCTGTTCGTTGGAATTGCCAGCTTAATAATATTCTTTCACTTTCCTCCTCTTGTTTACATTCCATACTCCAATTTCTTTCTTCTCCTTACTTCTTTACTTACGATCATTATTGTTTATGACAGGAAACTGTCGGTACAGTAAAATAAAAAAAAAAAAAAAAGATTGTAACTGTATACGTGTAGGTAGTAGGAATTGTAATGTTAGATTTAAAAAACATACTGCATTATGGAAAAACAAAAGAACTGATTTTTCTAATTTCTCCGAACATCTTATACATAATTTTAATGCTGCTTCTAACGTTCAAATTTCATATATTCCACAAACAATCAGGTCATTGATTCCCAAAAAATCCAGAAATAAACGAAGCCTTTTCAAATTCCTCCCTACAAGTGGTTAACAAACAAATTCCGGAATCTAGACCAGTTCTTCCGTTTACGAAAGAGATTAAGTTTATCACTCATTGTTAGTTTTTATCGTTTTTCATTCGGTTCTGATGATGCTGTAACCAGTGAAACTAGCAGTGTGCCATGTCTCCATCAGAACAATACTCATTTATCGAGAAGGTTATTCATTCAGCCGTAAATAAGTCAGCGCCTACAGTTAAAAGATTCACCGACACTGTACCTTTAGATCGCCGATGTTGGTGTTGAGGTGCCGAGTATAATCGATATGTTGCGCTAAAGAGAAAAGCATTAGCGACTTACAATGATTCTCCTTCAATGGAGAATTTTATTAAATATAAAAAACAACAGGCTGAAACGAAAAGATATTTAAAAGAACAAAAAAGAAATGCGTTTCGCAATTTTTGTAAAAGTATTAATACGGGTCTAAACATGAGGGAGATATGGCAAAGAGTTAAAGGGTTTAAATATCCGTTTTGTTCTTGTATAAATCCTACGAGCACAGAATGGATTAATGATTTTTATAAAACAGTTTGAAAGTCCAGTTGATCCTCATATTCCGGAAGGCCATTTTGTTAATCATATTAACCCCATACCAGAGCTAAAACATGCCATCTCAAAAGGGGAATTATTTCGTAGTTTAGATCGTAAGAAAGACTCTACTGTCGGAGTGGATAAAATTAGCTAAAATTTTTCTACTGGCCTTTTTTTAATAATTCACTAAATTTGAAATACATTCCTCTTATTTGGAAAGAACATATTGTTTGTCCTGTGCTGAAACCATGTGGGTCTTCGGATAATTATAGGTTTTACAGACCTATTTCCCTGTTGTCGTGTGTAGGTAAAACTTTAGAAAATATATTAAAATTTAGGTTAGAATGGTGGGCTAATAAATTTAAGAAACTTTCACTTTCTCAGTATGGTTTTAGAAAGGGTTTTAGTACAGCAGATGCATTAAGTTCATTCTCTTTATATGTACAGATCAACCTAACTAGAAATCTATATGTTCTTGCTATTTGTATTGGTATCAAGTCTGCGTACGATAATGTTAATCTTTCAACATTATATAATAAACTGATAGGATTTGGTATTAATAAAAATATATGTTCCTGGATATTTGAGTACTTCAATGGGAGAAAACTAACAGTCAGATTTAAATGCAAAAAGTACAACTCTGTCTATTCGGGTAAAGGATTAGCACAGGGGAGTATTTTGAGTCCTTTTTTATACCTCCTATACACAAACAAAATAGAAAAAGTTAAAAATAAGTCTGTTAGAATGTTTCAGTTTGCCGATGACTAAGCTATTTGTGTCACCGCGGCATCAGTGGAAACTGTGGTTAAAAAAGCTCAGAAGGCGCTTCTTGACCTACAGGAGATTCTACAAGATCTAGATCTGTCTATAAATATAGACAAATCTAATGGAATAATGTTTACCAGGAAATTAAATCGTGTCTCACCTTTACTTTGTCTGGAAACAAAAACATTAAAATTTGATACAACAATTAAATACTTAGGAGTGGTATTTGATAGCAAATTGTTATGGAATGCAGAGTTGGAGTTTGTGTTGCAGAAGTGTGATAGGGGTCTAAATCTGCTCCGAGCAATCATAAGTATTAAATGGGGAGCACATCAATTAATAAGTCTGCGGATTTACCAATCCCTCATCAGATCTCATGCGGACTATATAGCGCCATTCATAAATCTCAACAGAACACAGGTGAAAAAATTACAAGTTGTGTAAAATAATGCTCTTCGATTATGTTTGGGAGCGATATCCTCCACGTCACTACAGGCTTTAAACGCGGAGATGGGTGAACCTCCATTAAAACTTAGGCAGGAGTATATAGCGAACAAGTTTTATCTCAAAGTGAAAGAGAGAAAAACCCATGTGATAATAAACAAATTCGATGTTTATTGAGACTGCAGTATAATAGATACTGGTCAAATAAAAGTCTTCCACCTCTTCTTTCCAGCCATAATAAACTGGAAACAATTGAAATTATCCAAAATGTTTCTCATCCCTTCTACCGATTCTATTTTCAGGATTTATTTTTTTCGTTAGACATTGACTTAATTTCCTTTGATAATAATATTGCTAAAACTCTTCCTTCTAGCGTTAACAATGCTGCATTTGGGCAAGCAATTAATGAAAAATTTAGCCACTATGAAATCATATTTGCAGATGGGTCGGTAGATAAAATACGTGGAAATTGTACTTCGGCTTTATACTACCCGAAAAAAGGCATATCGAGGGTATACAGATTATTCTTTGCAGGTTCCTCATTTGTTGTAGAATTGTTTGTCATTTACAAAGTTTTGCACCTAGTTAAAGATTTGAGGAAAAATAATATTCTAATCATCTCTGATTCCTTGAGTGTCCTGTTACAATCGTCTAAGTTCCCGGATCTCAATATGTCCAAGTTGGAATTTAATGTGAGACATCGTGTTATTCAGCTTTATAGTTGTGGGTATAGAGTGAAGTTTAAGTGGGTCCCTTCTCATTGTGGAATTACTGGAAACGAGGTGATCGATGAATTAACGCGTTATAATTTATCAAGTGTCCCTTGCGAGAACTTTAAGTGGAATTGGACTGAAATGTTACCAAAGATTAAACAATTTTTACTAATGGATTTTCAACAGTATTACTCCACCGAAAGTCAGAATAAAGGGAAAAAGTACTTCGATTTGGTTCATACGGTTTCCAGCTGAAACCATTCAATTATACCAGAACGTTTCGAGGGATTATATATCAACTTTATTTAGACTACGTACTGGGCATAATCTTTCTTCCTCCCATCTTGCTAAATTAGGCATAATTCCGGATGGTACATGTGATACGTGCTATGTTGACAACTGTGTTGAACATCAAATTTGGGTTTGTCCGAAATTTCTAAAGCATAGGGATGAGCTTTACAAAAGTGGCACACATTACCTGTGAGTATTGAGTTAATTGTTTCTGAACCATTGTCTCCTGTTACAATTAGTTTATATAAATTTATCAAGCGTAGTTGCATTGAAATTTAAAATACACTAACTAGATAAAGGTTTAAACTGGCCAAATATCGCAAGCTTGACCAAAAAAAAACCCAGATGTTTTAATTAAATAAAATATATATATATATATATATATATAATAATTATATTATTATTATTAATCTAAATTAACGTGCCGTGTGCAGCAACTAAAGCTAGAGGCACGAAGGAGAGGAAGTTGCGGTACATGCGTAAAAACATGATTATGTTAGTCATGGAGGAGTATTCATCTTTGAAGATAAAATAAAGCGAGGAGGGAAGGTTGAGAGGCAATCTGAATGAGGAGTACAAAAGTCAATGAAGATATGGGAGACGGAAAGCGTGATGCTACACACGGTGTGTACTGAGGAGCCTAAGTTCTGTTGATCAGGTGTGAATGATAATTGTGATACGGTATAAAAATTAATATTATTTGATTTAATTTTTAAATTAATAATAATAATAATAATGATAAACATACACACTCGCGAACTAATATCAGCTGACGTTACTTACATAGTTGAAATCTTAACATCGGTAACGTTTTCTTGATCGAACGATTATTCGGCGGATTTTGTACGTTATTTCTCGGCGAATTAGGGGGCGTCGGTAAGGACGGTACGCTCATTATGTTCAAATTATGCAACCAACTTAAACTGGTTAAGTCTACGTCGACCTGAGACGGAGACGACGACTCCATTTTAGTATTAGTAGTAGCAGCAGCAGCAGCAGCAGCAGCGGGGTAAAGTTTAGTTTCTAACATTGCAAAACTAGAAAATAAGGCACATTGTATCACAATCTGAAAACAGAAATTGAAAAAAAAAATAATTTCGATTATTACGTAGAAGATGGAGTTAAAAAAAAAAAAGCAACGCAAAGAAACCACATGTGTGTACAGCAGCTCTGTGTAATATGTACCTTAAATATAAGATGGTAAAGGGATAATTAATATAATCCCTTTACACATCAAGAATGTATGTAAAATGAGTTTGTGACAGCATAAAATAAACAGAAATAAAATAATTATAGGACAAATACGATATAATTAATTAACAATATGTAAATAAAAAAAAATAAATATGACATTGTATGAGAATATCTATAAGAAAATATATATATAATAAAGAGATGAAGTACTAATCACTGCACTAAAAGATAAAGATTAACTTTTGAATTATAACTTTGAAAAAATTTGAAAAAATTATAACATGTAAATTAGATACCACCCCTGAAGTTAGCCGTCTCGATATATGCGAGTAGCTGGTGGAAATTATTTTTATTAAGAATTAAAAACTTATCAATCTTAAACTTAACACTTAAAGCCATGAATGTTCAATGTTATCAACAGAACCGGATGCATTAGTATTGCTCAAAGCATAACCCGGGAACCATCAGAAAGATAGGCATAAATTTTCCATGGTCGGAGAGTACTTGAGCGTTATAGTAATTAATTTTAATATTCTTACACCTAGTTCTGTCATAAACTTTTGGTTGGACATATAGTGCTTTTTTCCCGTTTGACAACTGTTCCACCTCAACTATCTTTTGGTTTGGAAGTACGATATCTATTTAACCATTCGGTATGGTAGCAAGAAAAAAGCATAACACAAAATTACACCTACATACAAACAATCACAGGATAGAACAAGTAACAGAATTTAAATATCTGGGCTGTCACATTACAGAAAACTTAAATTCTGAAATAAGTAAAACGAAGATGTCAATACGTACGTATCGCCTTTGAAAAAATGAAGAAGCTTTTAACAGACAAATCATTAAACCTGGAAATTCGGAAAAGATTGTTAAAATGCTGCATTTGGCCTATTATACTATATGGTGGTGCCGAAAGAACAACATCTTCTGTCGGAGCATTTAAGTATTTAGAATCATGTGAAATGTGGTTATATCGCCGTATGCTTAAGATTCCTCGGACGGCGCACAATGAAAAACGAGACGGTAGATAAAACTATTAAAGAAGAAAGAATGATTCACCGAACAATCAAAGATAGGAAAATTAAATACGTAAGACACGTCATCAAAGGAGAAATATACGAGATTAAAATTGAAGGAAAAAGAGGTATCGGTCATAGAAGACTCTCATGGACATAAAACATTCGCTAATGGACTGGAATATTTTCAATAAGTGGATTATTTTATGCTGTCAGAAATCGAGAAGTATGAGCTTTACCTTATGTGATCGCTACGCGCGGTAACCGCGTACAACATTTAGAAGAAGAAGAAGAAGATTGATTCTTATTTTATTTGCTATTGTATCATTTTTTTATGTATAAATTTTATACTGTTTGATGTTTTTATTTATTTTTTGTTTTACCGGCTATTGGGTTACTGTTTATGTATAAATTTTATATTGATTTTTTTATCGCCAATTACTATTTCTATATCGTCCACAAAAGTAAAAATTTTTACATTATTTGGAATCAGTATATTGTACATTTGTGAGAAAACTAAGTTCCACAAGAATGGCCCTAATACAGACCCTTGCGGTACTCCCATAACAATTTTTTGTTGTTTGGGATATGTACCTATTTCAAGTATTGTGGATCGATTTTGAAAGTATTGATTAATAATATTCAGTATGCTGTAATCTAATGCTAAATTTTTTAATAATAACATAAGCTTATTTAAATCTAAGCTATTAAAAGCCTTTGTAATGTCAAGTGTAATTAGACAAGTACAAAAGCCTTTATTTTTAAAAGTTTTAATGTTATGCAAAATATTATATATCGCCATTTCAGACGATCTGCCTGGCAACGCACCGTACTGATTTTCATTAATTATATTTTTGCTTTCCACAAATTCTTTTAGTCTTTTATATGTATGCATTTTTCATATATTTTGCTTAAGTTGGATAATAATGCTACGGCTCTGTACGATGTAGACAGATTCGGGTTTTTATTTGGTTTTGGCAGAATGACTGTTTTGCTTATTTTCCATGTATCTGGATAATGACCAAATTCAAAAAGTAAGTTTACAAGTTTTGCAATAACACACGGGAAAAAGTTGTGAAATTTTTTAATAAATCCGTTGGATAATTTGTCTATATTCCTGTAGCTACTTTGTTTTTCAATTTTTTAATTATTATGTCAATTTCATCGTTGCTGAATACAATTTTTGTTTTAGGATGGTAAGTTTCCATTTTGAAAGGTTTAGTGTCGAGGAATAGATTCGACATCAATAAATCAACCTTGTCTTGATCCGTATTCGCATAGTTATCTAATGTTGGTATGCTTGTGGATTTTAACTTGTTCATTAATATTTTATATTTAAGTCCAAAAACGTTTTTATCATCCATAAGCTTTTTCCAAGCTTTTATTTTTGCACTTTTAATCATGAACTTATATCGCTTAAAATGCTTTTTGTAATTGTTGTAATAATTGTTTTTTTTTTTTTTATATTTTTGCAGCCATTATACTTCTTGTACAACTTGTTGACCAATATTTTTTCCTTTTGCAGGGCAGTACTCCACCAGTATACCTCAGATTTTATAGTAGTATATGAATTTCTTAATACTACATCAACATAATCTTGGAATTGATAAAACCATCTTTTAATTTCTGCTATGTTCTTACAATTTACAGTAGTATCAATCATATATGCGTGCTTTCTTAAATTTACTGCTAATCTATTGTAGTTAATAGCTTTGATAGTGCTATTCCGCGTCTCATTTGTAACTATATTTATGTTGAAATAAAAATGAAATCTCATTAGGTAAGAAATTAAGTGAGGTATACCATGCAATAAATAAATAGTTACAATCATTTAATCTCAGCATCAACAATTCGAAGTCAACCTATTGCTGTTCAATAGGAAATTACAAAATAAAAAGTTAAATTTAACGCAATATGGATTAGACATACAATATGTCAGACAAACCAAATACTTAGGAGTATTAATTGATAATAATTTAAAATTCTATAATCATTTCAATCATATTACAACAAAAATTAGCAAATTTATAAGGATAAACTTTATAATAATAATAGAATAAACTATAAGAAGGGAATAATATTATATAAAAGTATAATATTACCAAACATACTTTATGGCAGCGTAATCTATAATGATATGTTAAATATCAAACGATTTAAAAACAAATTAAAAGCTTTCCAGAGAATGATTTCCATAAAATAAATCAAATCTTACAGAACAATTAGCTATATGGCTAGCATTGTCATTGCTGGTATTAAACCGTAGGTGTATGAGATTGAGAAACATATTAATATTTTATTAATAAAAAATAAGGTAAATACAACTTATGAATTTAACAACACGCAATATCAGCATCCATACTATTTGCATCAAGAAAAAAAGTTAACAATTAAACAATTCAAAATAGTATCGGATGAATATTATGTTAAAAAATATCAAAGGTTATGGGATGAATACAATGGACTAGCGAAACAATATTTTCCCAGTGAAGACAGAAGACTAAAAAATGTTGTATTCGTGCCAAAATATTTCAATACACAGTTTATTAGTGGACATGGATTATTTAAAGACTATTTATATAAGTATGGAATATCGCATACGAATAAATGTGCAATATGTAATTTAACCGATCATGTAAAGCATATACTGACAGGATGCAATTACGTCAACGCTGATTTCGCAGATATAAATGCAACAGAATTGGTGGATAAGGAGTTCAAAATATTTGACGTTTTCACAGTATCAGAAATAACATACCGCAAAATACATCTACATATATTTTAATCAAATTAATTGTATAATATCACCTTAATGTAAAATGGGCTGAACTGAGCACCGTAAACTTAATTGGATGGGCTCTTTTCAGTTCATTATTTATAAATTACATGTATATCACTTATAAATAAATTTACCCCATCGTAATTTACAAACTGAGGACCAAAAAAAAAAAAATTTAATATTGATGATTTTTGATTTTGTTGTTTACCACATTCACTATCGGATTATTTAATAATACTGTTTTATCACAATTGATAATTTTGATAAATCGTGTATTTAAGTAATATGTTTTATATTTCATATTTTCATAAATTTTTTTTATCATTTATATCGAATAGATTTGATTTTTTACAACGAAAAAAAAATTAGTGATTGTAACTGTTATTTATTTTTTAAAAAAAGTGCTGCATTCCAAAATTTTCAAGTTACAATAAAATTATGCAACATAGAAGTTTTCCAATATATATATATATATATATATATATATATAAAATATGCGTATGTAAAATATATAATATACGTATTAGCGATTAATAACGTTAAATCAGGAACATGATAGTTCATTATCTAAATAAGGATTTTACAACTAGAAAACAAGTGAGGACAAAATTAAACCTCGAAAAGAAAACATTAATAGTTGGCTCGATCAGCCTACCGTGGAGACACTGTCCTAATGACTATAGGTCGGTAAAACTAGTAGACTGTTCTTTTTTTTATACTTTCTCTCCTCAAACATGCGGTTGGTGGATGAGTATTATATAGCACATTAGATCTTTCTATGGAAGCATGCTCGTGCTTTTATGATAACTTTCTCCATATTTTATTTGGTTCATATATCCAGTTCGTGGTCTGTCTTTATTTCGTCTTCCGTTCATCAATCCCTCAATTATTGTTGTCATCCATTCCGAATGTCTGATGAAATATCCGACCACTTCATTTCTTCTGGTTTTTTTTAACGCTCCGAGCTTATCGTTTTCTCTTTTTAAAATCGTCCAAGTCTCCGGTCAATACAACATACTCCGGATAAAGCTTTTAACAAAGTATTTCGCGGTACTAATTGATATATTTATTGATACAACGGTTTTTTTCCTAAACGTGTTTTTCGTTAGAGTTATTCTTCTCCTTATATCCTTCATAATCGTCTGAGGATATTTCCCAAGTAAGGGAATTCCGTTACTTGATCTAAATTCTTGATTTAAGACAATATTTAATCTTTTATTTCCATTTTTCGAAGATACCGTCTAGTGTTTGCAGTATTTATTTTCATTTTACATTTTTGTTGTAGTGCCTTGCTTAACTCATTTAAAGGCTCTTGTAGCCCTTTCTCTGTTTCTGCTATTATTGCTATATCATCAGCGAATCTAATTGTGTTATATATAATATTTATTCCATTATTATTTTTGTTTGCAGTATTTATTTTCATTTTACATTTTTGTTGTAGTGCCTTGCTTAACTCATTTAAAGGCTCTTGTAGCCCTTTCTCTGTTTCTGCTATTATTGCTATATCATTAGCGAATCGTTATATATAATATTTATTCCATTATTATTTTTGTTTGCAGTATTTATTTTCATTTTACATTTTTGTTGTAGTGCCTTGCTTAACTCATTTAAAGGCTCTTGTAGCCCTTTCTCTGTTTCTGCTATTATTGCTATATCATTAGCGAATCTAATTGTGTTATATATAATATTTACTCCATTAATATTTTTATTTTCTAACTAAAAATCCATTGCTCTTCAATGTAACTGTTAAAAAGTAACGGAGAACGGTTACAGCCTTGACGTACTGCTTTGCCTATCTTTACAGTTTGTTCGCCTATGATTACTGATTGGTTTCTATGTAATAGCAGTCGTCGATTTCT
The DNA here is from genome assembly GCA_032883995.1 of Coronaproctus castanopsis. Taxonomy (NCBI): domain Eukaryota; kingdom Metazoa; phylum Arthropoda; class Insecta; order Hemiptera; family Monophlebidae; genus Coronaproctus; species Coronaproctus castanopsis. The sequence continues at coordinate 130,934,749 of CM065053.1, forward strand.
GTATTGTTTCTTTAAGGAGTTAAATAGTATATTCCAATTTACATAGACGAAAGCTTTATCTATATCTACAAAAGCTATATAAACCTTTTCTCCTACTATAAGCTTTTTCAAGTATGAAACGTAGGAAGAATACAGCTTCTCTTACGATCGATATATATATATATATATATATAATATGGTGATACGGTATAAAAGTGTTTATTTTTTTTGTAACCTTTTCAGTCGCACGTTATAACATTTTATAATAATGTGGTTTATTAGACAATACCGCTTGTTAGGTGAATTTTCAATTTATTTACATAAATATTTTTAAAATTGATAAAATAAAAAAAATTTATCAGCGTTAAAATTTCGTGTATCATAATATAATGTAGCGACTGTAAAACATTAATAATAATGTTATAATAAAGATAACAATACGATAGTAATAATCTTTATAATCGTTACGAACGATAAGAGAATTACGTGACGTCATATAACGGAAAAGTGATTTCTCTTTATTTACGATAATTATTATTATAGACGCGTTTTTCCTCCTAAATATAATCCGCGCACGAAAAACGGATAATAATCGGATCGTGGTTTTGAAGATGACGTCATACGAGTAAGTATATTATTATACGGTGGTCGGGCGCTGCGATATATGCAGCAGATATAGAGAGAAGATAGAGGCGACTGTAGTCGGTCGGCCGGCCCACCAAACTACTCAGTCAAAAGCCTATTATATATACAAATATAGGATGTGTGTACAGAGCTGAGTATATGTATAACATAAATATACGGTTGTAGTGGTAATCGATATTTTTTATAAGCGTAGCAAGAAAGGGTCATCAGGATGAAGTAAAAGTTCGCATTAGCTAAAAGGGTTTTATACGGGCGGGCGAGAATTTCGGCGGTCATATCCCATTCTACTAACGTTAAGCGCAACGGACGTTCGATAAAGTTTCACTTTTACAACGATAACCTATTTGTAATAAGAGTGAGCGAGACGCAGTGTTAACGTGCGGAAGATCTGCGTTCGCTTACGGAGTCTTGGTCGACTAGCGGAGTCAGTCGACGGGTTTTTCTTCTGAATAATTTATGCGGAAAACTCCGGCTGAAGCAAATATACCGCGAGCAGCAATCGACCGTCGTCCAAACTCTATCAGCCGAACGAGTGTTCTTGGCAAACATCAAACGGGAACAACAACTAAAGACTTCTGAGTAGTCAGTCAGTCAGTCAGTCACGCCATCTTTTCGTCATAACTCTTGTCTACTCTACCTGCGTTCGTTTCTTCGTAGAATTTAACGACTATAAACAACTTAACATTTCTTCTACTCTATTTGTCCGCCGAGATATAAAAACAGAAATGCACGAAACTGATGATAAAGTATAAAAAAAAGTTTCCCTCGTTTCAAAATGAAATCGTTTATTTTTCTATAATCGTACTTAATACAAAGTTTTTCAACAGTTTCTCGTCTTATTTTTGAAATGATAATAATGAATAATAATAATAGTAAATATTATTATATATATTTACAACGAATATAATTAAAATTAACTTATCTAAAAATAATTTAACTGCGCCATCGATAATAATAATAATAAAAACTGCCTATTATACTTATAATTAACTTATTTTTGAGCATAACGAACTAATAAACCGCTTCATTTGAGCGTTTATAAAATGTATACAGCCGTTCAATAGTAGTAGTCTTGTTTGTATGCCGATGTTTCATCTTATAAAAGTTATAATAATCATAATAATAATAATAATTATTATTATTATATATCTCAACGTCTAATTAGACGTACCAAAAATAAAAATATTAATAAATTAAATCAAGTAGTATTGTGGATATGTAAAAGAAGTATCACTGAAATTCGAAACAATATCGTTAAGCTACAAAAACAAGACTGCGACGACCAGTTAAATGACAATTTTTAATAAATCTCATTTTCGCTTTAAATCACACACACACACACACACACACACATATATATATATATATATATATTTAGCATTTTGCTCGTCACGATTTAAGTTCGAATCCTACCGGGTGACAAGAATTTTTCATGATAAGAAAAGCTCTAGTCAACTCGGCTTTCCATCAGTGGGCCAATAAATGAGCACGAACATGGCTTGCTCAGAAAATAATGAAGTCCGCACAGGCAAAACCAATCCAACCCATATAGTTTCGGCGAGGATCCTTTCATTTGGCCGATCCTCTTACAATCTTCGACATATATATATATACATATGGTTATGTCTCAGTTTTATTGTCATCTCTGTTCATTTTTGTATCGGTTATTACATGTTAATCTTACTTTATTGGTTTGTTACAAAACTGCACAGTGAACATTTAAGAACAGTTTGAGACGTGTTGCTCTCTATCGGGATTGATATTTTATAATGCAATGCCAACTTTGTCCGTCGCTCCTTACTTTAAAATTCCTTCCCTTTTTAAATATTCAGAAATTACATCTTTCTACCGCAAATGACCAACGGCCTCTTTCCGTTTTTTGTTTTTTAAAACGCCATATGGTATCCGATCCTCGTTCATACTAATCGCTTGGCACATACATCTGGTTCATTTTTCGTCTTATCCCGCTGAAGCGGACGATATTGTATACAGTATGTATTAATTTGAGAGATTATTCTCCCATCTTCAGATTTTTCGAAGGAATCTTAAATGCTGCGTTTCCAGTCGTTTTTTTTGTTTTTTTTTCATTATTGTTCACGTTTCGCTTCCATAAAGCATTGTCGAGACCAACACTGCTCTCCATACTGCCATCTTCGTTGTCACTTATAAATCTTTATTTCTGAATACTATCCGAGATAACTATACGTCGTGTTAACCTTCATTATACGCGAGCGAGTTTCGCGCTAGAAAGAAAAATCCTTGCTGACAACACTTTCCAGGTATTTAAATATGATGACCGAGTGCAGATTGTAGCCATTTAGTTTAAAGCCAGCTGTCTCATTTGAACGATATACATTTTATTCTTATTTATTGCAAGCCCAAAGTACGCATATGTCTCCGCTAAACTCGTTAACATATTTTGTAGCTCTTCCGCCTTATCACTTGTCATTACACAGTCATCAGCGTATTGGAGAGACATCCCAGTTTGAATGTTTACTTTCGCTATCTCTACAGCCGATTACGTTACATAAAATAATTATATAAAAAATTTATAATTATTCGTTTATTTTTGCCAATACTTAATTTCTCTTTATTTTATTTTATTATTTTTCGTTTCAGATTCCAAGGACATACTCGGAGAAGAAAGAAATTACGGTAAATATAATATTTCTATCGGTTGATTTTTAATTTTTATGACGCAATTTCCTAACTGTTAGTTAAAATTAATAAAGAAAACACAATAATATCCATTGTCTCGTTTTAGTATTTACTAAGATATTTTTTTTTATGAATTATAGTTGGTCGTTTCGTAATTTTAGTATAATGCGAAAGACAAGGTAAACCCCCCGAAATTTGCAACAATTTCACAAGACGATGCCACGTGGTAAGTTCCCATATATACGCATACATTCATAAATAAAGAAGTTTGCGATAATCGCGATAGCGCCTATGTTAGGTTAGCTCCACAAATAACGCGCGAATAATTAACTGTTTTAAAAAATCAGATCAAATCAAATTTTATTATAATCTATTTCTGATTCCAACTGCCTATAAATGCGAAATGTGCGCCAACAACAGGCTCATATTATTAAAAAAAAAAGTTACACATATATATATATATATATATATATATATACGGTTGCTGACCGAAAGGTTATAATTGCTAAACTAAAAAAAAAGACTAATTCATAACCAAGTACCCGTAGAGACATGAACAACAAACACACACGCACAAATACACATATATATATTAATACATTTCATACTTAGGGTCTAATGCCCCCAGTACTCCAATTATTTATTTTCTTAGTTTATTATGTTTTACTTTGTAAATAATGACTACTAAATAACTTCGTATTCATTTCACACTTCGGTGTCTTGGAGATGATCGGATTAGTCAGCGGTAATCGAAAATTGTTTAAAAACTGCGTCAACATCGAAGTAATATTATTTCTCAACATCTTGTTTGTGCTTGGAAGGTTTGAGGCTTCTTTGCAATCTAGGCAAAGATCCGTCTGAGTTGTCGGTATAGAGGCCCATCTTCCTGCTTAATTGCACGGGGAAGGTTTATGAAAAAGTCATCAATGATATTTTGGTACATGAGATCACAGGGGCACGTTGCACCATCTTCAACTTGGTTTTCGCCCAGCTCTATCAGCTGAGCATGTTAGCTTCAAAAGTCAACAATACATTTCCGATGTTGGCCCCGCCGTTGTTATCTCATACGATATTAAAGGGGGCATTCGGGAATTGCTGTTGGTCTGCAATTGTTGATGTTCTTAATGATAATTAGGTTAATCCTTTTATAATAAATTTTATTATAGATTACTTCAATAATCGCTCCGCTATACTTTAACTTGGATCATATTCAGGCCCATTTTGGGTATGGTGCTGTCATACATGTTGCTAAAAGAATACTTGATCTGACCAACAAATTGTAAAGAAAATTTTTTCTTCGAATGGCTTCCTTATACCTGACTACGTCTACGTCTGCCGCTTGTGTTATCTGCGGGGTAGTGCCACTTGATTTATTTCTTGTTGATCGGGCTCTCACTGGTGAGCACATGCTTAGCGGGAGGGCGTGTTACGGAGTTGAAACATTCTTACCGGCTGGAGAATATATCAGTGCAGTCTATGGCCTAATTCAAAATTTAAAAAACATATCACTTCTTTATTGCAGGTCGGATGATGCTAAAAGTGGCAGGAAGACTTATTCCTTTCTGCCAGATATTTCTATGCGGTTGAAAATGTTGAGATTCGACGTCACCTTTACAATGCTCAGGTGTTGACGGGTCATGGCAGGTTTGGATCCTATTTTCCTGTCTTCCGGCTTACTAGTAGTCCTGTCTGCACCTGTTGTACTGTAGGTTAGGTTGATGATGTTCATCATAATTTGTTCATTTTCCCTGCATTCACTGCCCTTCGTCATAAGTTTAGTATTAACTGTGCGAATTTATATCCTCTTAGTAGGGAAGTTGGAAGTTTTTTTTTTTTACTGACTGAACAGGTCATGCGATTAAAATTCAAAATTCCATAGTTTTGCAATTAACTCTTAATTCAACCGTGACCCCCAATACCATTACAAAGTTTGTAGTTTTTGTCGTGTAGTCAACTCTGCTCCATTTATCTTATTTTTATTTGAATATTTAATTAAGTATAATATTTAACTATTTTAATATTTAAAATTAACTATTTCCTAGTAATTATTTATTAGTACTACTATTTTGGTATTGTAATATCGTTTTGTTATGATTTCTTTTTTAATTTGTTGTATCAAAAAGTTCTTTGGATATAATATCCTTATTATTATTATTATTATTACCTTTTAAACTGTAAAAGTTACATTGTTAAAGTATCTCTTTTTTTTCTATAAGTTTTTATCTTATTTTTTCCTTTTCTTTTTTTTCTTTTTCGTTATGTTTAATTAATGCATAAACTCATTACTCTCTATTTCATATAAAAAGGGACTATGTATTCTCATCCCTTCTTCTATCGCAATAAGTTAATTTTAATAATTTTAAGTGTAGAAGTCTGTGCATTTGTGCCGGGACCTCCATCATTATATTTAAACTCCTTCTTGTTTTATAGAGGAAAGAGGTTTTTAGTGGGTAATAATGCCACACGCTGATTTTCGTTTCCTAGCGGTACATGCTGTATGTACTGTGTTAATAAAAACTAAATTTCTTATTATATTAATCGCTTCGGAAAAAACATATTGTTTATATAAATCGTTGTCCAGATGCACCACGTGGTTCAGGTTCCTACTTTGCTACCCTAAAAAGTGGACACAACCTTGTTAATTGGGGGCTCGCAGACAATGAACTGTGCGATTATGGAGAGCGACATCACCATAAACTTCCAATGCCCGTTGATATCAACAACTATCAAAGAAGAGGATTTGTCCACCGAGAGTATCGATGACATAACAATTCCTCCTACCGGAAACTCGAATAAAGTTTGAGTTCGTAGTAATAAGAAAAAAATGGTTGTCTTTGGCGACTTCTTGGAGGAAACATTTAAACCGCACGAGCTAGATTCCAAATTAAACACCTTCTATGAAGAAGTAACACGTGAATTAACTGCTCCTTTACAGATGTCTGTTACAATGAAACTAAGTGTATTCCAAGAAGAGCCATTGTACTGCTCACTACTATATTTAATTCGATCATTCGCCGCTCAGTTACTTATTCAAGTGGAATGTGGCTGAGATTGTAATGATCCCCAAACCGAGCAAACCACTCAGTGAAACACCGCCATACCGGCCCATTAGTAGTCTGTTACCTGTTTTGTTTTAAGTATTTGAATGATGACTACGGTCAAGACTCTTTCCGATAATTAAAGACTCCAACATAATACCTTGATTATCAGTTTGGATTCCGTTCAAATCACGCCACAACAAATACATCGTGTCCAGAAATATATCATCGTCTGTTTTCAAAACCGTCACACTAGACATCAGCCAGGCATTTCATCGTGTATGGCTCGCTGCTTTACTGCTTAAGATTAAACGTACATTATCGCGCACATATTTCCATTTCTCGCAGTCATATCTAGCGGAGAGGTATTTTCAAATAAAACATTGCGAAGAAACGTCCAACTTTCACTCCATTTATGCTGGTGTATCGTAGGGATCTGTATTAGATCCGCTTTTTTACCTCATATACGGCCATGACATGCCACTTCAGGAAGATGTGGAGGTAGCGACATTTGCGGATGACACAGTTTTCTTATCAAAAAGCCTATATGTAGCTAAAGCATCCGATCAGTACTTTTTCCAGGACAGACCCCACTGGTGGCTAAATCGGTGCAGGTGACTTTCACGACTAGAAGCGACACTTGTCCTTCTGTATACTTCGATGGACCTTTACCACAAGACACAAAAACCTTGAAATTTGATTAGACCGCCTGTTGTGCTGGAACGATAATATTCTGAAGAAAAGTAAGGAACTAAGACTCAGGTTCAATTGTGGAGGTAGAATGAAATTGTGTTTTTTTCGGAAAACACATTTTAGATAAAAACCGCGTAAAAAACCACTTTAATCGTGCAGAATTTACTTTCATAAATTTCCAGTGTTATAATCTAAAATTTCAGCTTTGACAAATATCAGAGACTTCATGCTTTTTTGGGAGTGAATTTGGTATTTTTTCATATTTACTAACACATATGCCGTAAAAAGCAAATTTTTAATCTTATGACATTCGAACGGTTAATGCAGTCGAGCTGAAATTTTGAATGTGCATTTAGATAAGTATCAAGTAAAATTCAACGAAAAAAAAAATCGAAATTTACAAAATTTTATGGAGGGGAATACTCGAGGTAAAGTCCCAAAATTTCAAAATTCGTAATTTCCATACTGGGCAATTTAAAATTATAAGTATGTATGTACAAAATACCATTCAAATATCTCGAAACCTCTTTAGTTTTATGTTATTTTTTTTTTAATTTGTTACCTGTTCTGGGAATTTTACCCACACACATATATATATATATATATATATATATATACATGTGAAGCGTTACGTTTTAAATAATTTCCTTCCAGTAATAGTAGACAGAATTTTAGAATAGAATCGTTTTCCCGGAATATCACCCAGCACGTCAAACCCGTAACTCCATAATGAGATGAATTAATGATATTCCACGTCAACAGCGTCGAATTGATATTACGCTAAAATATGAACTGGCGCTATTTTGCGGCTGGAACGCAGGAGGGGTGATATAGGTTAGATGGTAACCACGTAATACTATCGTCGAACCTAATAAAATCTAAAGTACGAAACGTATGTAACCGCCTAACCTAACTGAACGAAGAAACGGCTCGGAATTTACCATCGACTGTAGGCAGGTTCGAATTTTGTACGGTAACACTTTTTATTCTTCGTGTGATAGATTTCACTGAGAAAGGTGGTTTTTCATTTGTTCAATTATTTCCTTTAATAAATGAGTTTTCTTCCCTTTATGCGATAGATCGACACGTGTATAAATATATATATATATATATATATGTATATATATATATATATATATATATATATATATATAATATATATATGTACGACGATGATTGAGTATATAAGTATATTATGTAAAGAAAAAAAAGACACGTTTGTCTGCCAGCTTAGTCTATTCTGCCAACGGCATCGTATATACACCATTAACAGAGTAGCTTTTCAAACAACTTCAATTTTCTCTTAACATTTTCAAACCGATGCATATTTTATTAATTTTCCAACATTCCAATATCGGCGCAGAGTTAAGGTTCTCTCTACTTTTCCTTTATCACGACTTGCTACTGACAAGTTATATTTTTTTTCAAAACACCGTTCACGCGCACACCCTATATACGTATATACTAAAATAAACGTGTATATATATATATATTCATATATATATTCATATATACGTGAGTATACGTTTTTCTTCTTAGCCGCACTATATAAAACTCATCAGCCTTTACCATCGGTATATACTATCGATTTTCAACTGAGTTTTCTCTATTTATTTTTCACTTTTCCTCTACGTTCATTTTCATTTATATTTTTTCCATTTCGACGAAAGAAATTGTTGTATTTTATTTTTTTTTTAAATCGGCGAATATTTTATATATTTCTTTATTTTATTTTACTTTTTTTCTTTTTTAATGTAAAAAAACACACAAAAAAAAAACAATTATTTTTTTTAGAATAATTGAAAATACATGATTCAAATTGAAATTTATTTCAAGTTTCTCTTTGATGCGAAGTAATTTAGATGCGTGAAATAAAACGCCTATATAATGCACGAATGGCAAAATACAATATTTTCTTCATGCACGTCACAAACACATCACACGCATTTGTATACATACGCACTTGCAAACTACCCGTAACAAGATATTTTTATACGATGAAAAATACTATCGAACTATTGAATTATTGAACGAAAACTTGTAAAAACTACAAATAAGGTTTATTACATATGAAGGCAGTGCGTTTTCGATGAATTATATAAATTTAAGTAAAAACTAACGCAATGACTGTAACATAAAGGTTCTTATTATGACATATAACAGATAAATTACGTATAATTCGATACAAATTAATTTTTTTTTTGTTTTAAACATTTAAAATTAGCCCAAGATTATTGGACGTAGATCTAAATTGAGCAACATGAAATAGTTATTGCATAGAGTAGGTTCGGTTATGTCGCTTGAATCTTCTTCTTCTTCATTGAATTTGTCCAATTACGAATCACGGGAATCATCCGATAGTCTTTCATTCTTTCGGAATGTTTTTCGTCTTCTTTTATCCCTCCATATTTGTACAGTCTTCTTCACGAGTTTTCCACAAACCCTTCACACGAACTGATCTTTCGTCTAGATTTTATTTATTTCCTTCTTTCTTTATTATTATTTATTTATTTACGTGTCGTGCGCAGTAACTAAGGCTAGAGACACGGAAATGGGATTACAAAGTTGTAAAAGAGAGAAAAAAGTATATACATTAAAATAGTTTCAATAAATCGTAATGCTCCAAAAAATTAAATAATCTGTTAACTGTTGACTGATCATCGCACAGCAGATCGCTTAAATTCGATGGTATTCCATAATGTATGTTAGAACTGGCAGCACACACTGGTTGTACACTTTACCTTTTAAACTATTCGGTATTTATTTATTTTTAAATACACTGATCAGTTTTTAAAATTCAATCCAGGCTAAATATGTTCTCCTTTTAGCTTCCAGTTGCATGCTCTTTTCCTTTTCCAGCGTAATTTCTTGTCCCAAATATACCGATTTTCCTACAGTTTCTATTTTTTAACCATCTATAGATATAGTTAGACTTTCTGTTGAATTAGTCATTATGTTTGTTTTGTTTAAATTTCTTTCTAGTCCTCTTTTCAGACTGAACATTCAGGATATATATATATATATATATATATATATATATATATATACATATATATATAGATAGATAGATAGAGAGATGTATACATACATAGACATATGTTTCGAAAATATTTTTTAACCTATGAACGAATTGTTTTAGGGGAAAAATCCGCTCGAAAAATTTCCAAAATTAAATGTAATCCTGATCTAAGCATGTTTTTCGAAAAAACACGATTTTACAAATAATTGAGCAATCGTCTAGGTACTGAATATACATATAAGTATGCATATGTATGCCCATATAGACATATTGCGTGTGTGTAAACTGAGGTTAGGTACTAACGAACACCATTGTTATTCATTGTATGTAAAGTACTAACGCTTTACAAATAAGGTATAAAATAAAATTATGATTTAATGTACTATAGGATGACCCAGAGAAGACGACGGTTTTGTTTTTTGAATAGTGCAGCTGGTGCTACAACACAAACTGCGTGCTTCACGTTTAGTGTACACACGAGAAAATGGCTTTTATCCAGTTTCACCTATCGTGGCACCTTATAAGTGGAAGGAGCGCTCATTTTTAGTGGAACGTTACTTTGGGCGTGAATCGATCACGTGCAAATCAGAATTTCAAAACGAATTCAAAGTTACGCGATTTTTTTTGTAAGACCTGAAAACTCGGATTTATGAGGAAATTTCAAAAATTCAGCGACCTATGCTGGAAAAGTCTTCGAAAATTTTGTAAAAAAACTGAATGAATTGTAAATGGTGGTCATCTGAACGATATTGCGTTGCATAGATGATAGCTAATCTCTCGTTTTCCTATTTTTAAATAAAATTTTTGAATTATTCAAAAAACAATCTCTGGGTCACCCTGTAAGAATTATAGAATAATTATTGGATTTTTGTATATATTAACACATGATAATTATTTAAAGATAATAATCAGGCGGTGGAATATTGTGGACAGATATTTAAGTCTATTAACGGTTTAAAAATAACTTCTGTGCCCATTGTAAATATTACAGGAAAAGATGACGTTGTCAATATCCGCTTGTTGGTCAGAAAGTAGTTTATGCCCCGACCCAATAAGACTAAAATTCGAAAAAGTTTTCAATAAAGATTTATGTGATATAAACAAGATTCGTGTGTATTATTGCAAAGCTTTATAAAATAAAATTAACTTCCCGCTTAGTAATTATGTAATATACGTCGCTTATTGTACTATGGGAAAAACATTTTCATGAATTCAAAGATTTTGACGGAAACATTAAACGAATAGGATACTACAACAATTTTAGCAACGTTTATTATTGCCTATTCACTGGACGAACTTTGCTTTAAATAAAGAAGTATTACGACGTGCAAGTACAAGACATGGCTACACTGAATGAATCATGACCAAAATGACATTATACGCAGAACTCGTTAAAAGAAAGAAAAAACCATTTAATCGTCAAATTAAAAAATGAATACAATATTCTCACATATGAAAAAGTCGAAATTATGGCTGCTGAAAGGAAACACGGGAGGGAGTTGCTTTTAAATAATAATCGCATGAGTAGAATTAAAACAAGTTTAAGATTTGTTCAAAGTCCAAGAACATCCTCAGTTAGCGTGTTTGTCTACTGAGTTAAAACAGGACTGATTTCACACATGAGGACCACCTGTACTTAACTTTGAGGGAATACACATGACTCACTTGAATACGAAACTCTCTACAGATATACATACATTTATATATAAAAGTATTTTGATTTGTATTGTAGTTGACGAATATTGCTTACGTCCACTGACAAATTTCGTGTTATATGTATGTAAATAAAAGCCCCGTTTTAATGCTGGTAATATTATTGTTTATAGGCGGTTTCTTTTTTTCACGTCGCTGCTCATTTTTAATTCGCCATCTCTATAAATATACATGTAACGCGTATTCTTAACATACACACACACACACATATGTATATATATTTATATTTTATATATATGTTTCTATTTATATATATATATATATATACATATTCATCTTTTATTACTCGTGAACGGCTAAGGACACCTATATGTGCATATGACTATATGATAACCATAATGTATCTATATAATATACATAGATGGATAGATATATATACATACGGAAGTTAGATTGCGGATGTTAGAAATAAGTAATAATATCATGAAAAATATATCTATAAATTTAAATAGTATTACCAGTTTAAAAGAGGATTTTATGTTGTACGTTTCATCTAGTGTTACGTATCCTATGAAATCGAATAATTTTAAATAAATTAACCAATAATCATCGTATTCGTAACTCAATTCCCGAATATCGTAGTCTTTATGATAGCACCTGTGATATTATCCAATCAGTCTATTCCTTTACCGGCTATTGTTCAGCGTCAGTGACCTGATGTCGCAGCGACTACGTTTATATTCAACTCCGCTCTGCCTATAGTTAGTTATTAGCGATCAAATGTATTTAAATTTTTGTTTTATTACTTCCTAAATATTGTAATACATTCGTTTTTCTTACTCCGTTCGTTATTTTTATCTACCAGCATAGTTTTGGTCATTTTCTCGTTAATATAACTCCCCTACACTGAGATTTGTCATCTCTTATTGAGATATGGTGATAAATGTAGCATTCCACGCTTCTTATTATTAAATAAAATGGGTGCTAACACGCGTCCTCGGTGAACGTCTTTTGTGATGAAGTTTACTTAATGTTATTTCAAGTTTGACTATAGAGATTCTTCATCAGACTGGTGAGGTGATTTGAGACGTACAAACGTCTTCTTGGATCAACGAAGCGCAAAAATATGGACTTGTTCTATTCAAAACATTCATCAATTAGTTGTTTACTACGTAAGATTTGATGGTGAGGTAATTTGAGACGTGGTCGCCCTTTCAAATATTTATCAACGCTGAAACTTTTCTTTATAACTTCGAAAATTTAAATTTTACACGATAATAATTGTTATGTATTTGACGGTTTTTAATAGTATGTGATTCTTATCTAAATATATTTTCCGGAAAAATACAATTTTACCAAAAAGCAAAATACCGTGTTAAAGATATAATATATATATATATATATATATATATATATATATATATATATATATATATATATATATAATCTGTTCCTTTAGTAAAGCTCTGAGTTTCAGCTCAATACGTTAGAACCAGTAAGACACACCAATTGCACAATTTACTTTTTTTTTTTTATTTTTTGAAAATTTCTTTAGCTTTCTGCAGGGGAGAGATATTTTTTAAATATCTAATTGCATCATGTTTTTCTTGTCCATTGTAACTTCTCGTCCTAATTACACTTGTCCGCTTATTCTCTTGATTTTTTCACCATTTATACATCGTGTGTCCCACTGTGTCCATCATTATTTTAGTTTTTTGCAGATTTATTTTCAGAATATGTATTAAGTTCGGCCAGCATTACTTGTATTTCTTCCTCACTTTTGCCTATTAGGACTATATCATCGGCAAAACGTGACTTAAGTTTTCTCCATGTACTAGTCACCTTCCGGGCTGTATTAAATAGTTTAGTGTCTTATATCCCTCTTCAACGGTATATCGACGTACTTTCCCATAATTTTGCTTTTATTGATGCAGATGCGTATATTTTTCTAATATAATTTTTCAACTCCCGGAGTCATATAACAAATTTAACACTGCCCATATTTTTACTGTATCGAAGTATTTTTCGTAATCTACAAAGGTCATACATAATTTCAGGTTACACTGTTCGCAGAACATTATAATAGCCAATACGAGATCGTCAGTACTGAACCTTTATCGAAATCCTGCCTACTCTATTGGTTGATGTAGATCTATCAATTGATTGGTTATTACTCGCGTAAACAATTTATAGGTTTGTGATAACAATGCTGATAGGCCCGTAATTATTTAGGTCGGCGTGCCTCCTTTTTTTTTTTTATGAATTAGAATAATTTCTGCTCATGCATCAGCTGTTTTGTTTTCTTTGAGGCATTGATTAGAAGAATTATGAAAACTCAAATGGTACCGGAAAGAATTATTCTTAATAACCGAAGGACCACGAGACAAATTTATGGATAAGAGAGCAAACAGAATTACTGGATGCGGTTGAACGAAAGTGGTGGCAGCATCATGGTATGTCCGCTACGACGACATATACAACGATCTCAGTGTACCGCTTGTCAAAGGCGTAATCAGAAGCTGTGCTGAAAGATACCTGCATCTGCTTGAGACCGACATCAATCTACTAGTAGCAACCAATGTGCTACGCAATGGCGTGTAATTCAGAAGTCGGATCACGGCCATAACGATCAAATAATTTTTCATACAATAGACTATAAATTAAGGAATAGCGATCGCCGGAATATCTTTAAAACAGATCAGTGTTGTCTATTGTTCGGCGGAACAGATTGCATTCATTTTATAAACTTTATGAATAATCTTTAATAGTGAATTATTAAGATCGGTTCACGGAAAAGGAGAAATCAATCGAAATCCGCAAAAAAAAAAAAGTAAATTAGAAACTCGGTAAGAGGGTGTCTCGTACGATCTTCGTCAAATTAAGATTAATAGAGGATCACGACACATTCTGAACAAATCAATACCAGTTGGATTTCTCGCTGGGTTAAAACGACCAATTGAGCGGATAACTGAGTTAGCTAGAGGAGTCTTTTTAAAATATAATTCTAGTCACTGACGGGATTCGAAGTCAGGTCGCGCGAGCTGAGCGCTAGTGCATCGTCGTTACGTCACGTATAAGACACTACGAAATTGAAAATGCGTACGAGATGAAATTTATTTGTACACAAGTATTAATATATTGTAAGAGGGATGCCTTTACAGCTTATTATCCAGCGTGATTCCGTATAAGAGTACTACTTCAGGTTGACGCCCTGTGTAAAAAATATCGCTATGCAGGGGAATAATTGTAAATTATTAAAGCGATAATACGTTACGTACGTAACGATGAGCGTCCTGATAAAGCTCCGAACGAAATGCCGTCAAAGGAGAACGCCGGAATTTTTACTATATATAGTTCAATAGTCCGTAATAGTTCGCGATTATATTAATAACACTTTGAAATCATCAATGGTTAATTCCGCTTAAGGCTGAATTATACTATTTCGACAGCCCCCCATCTTTCTCGGAAAACGACGTCGTTATTAAACCTGCAGGTAGTCGGCTGGTTTTTTCCTTTCTCGTTTTCGTTAATTCGAGCGAAGAGTAACCCTTTTCTTTTTCATTAACGTCTAATTTACGCGGATCATTTATCATTCTCTCGGATTACGTTCACCTTTATAGTGCGCGTCGTTAGCAATGATCGAGAAAAATTAATAGACAAGATAGAGTCTATGGACTAATATAGAAATATTAGTTTACATTGTTCGTTTTGCCTTTACCTAGGTCATAACGTTTTAATTCGATGTTAAAAGAAGAAAATCTAGTCTGGAAACGATAGAAGATTAATATTAAATTCATAAACAACCATAAAATATGTTAATGGATACAAACTAGAAGCTAAAATACGTAAAGAAGTTGTCCTCTTTAGCCGTTATATTCTGACATGAGCATAGAAGAATCAATCAAAAGAACTGAAATGAGATACAAATTTTCGCATATTGCTCTATTAGCTGAATGAATCAGAGAAGAATATGAATAAAATGCTTACAGTTTTATTAGAAGAATTAAATAATTGTAAAACGTAAATATTCATAAAACGAATACAAAGCTAATGAAGATCGGTAATGAATAAAAAGATAAACATAAAAATAGGTAATATTCGATACAAGGTACGGAAACCCGTTACCTAGGAAGTAACAGAGTATATCAGAAGTATAAGAGATATTAAAAGACAAATAGGACACGCAAAATGTGTATTTAATAACAAAAAATTAATATTAACAAATACGAACATTAATATAAATTTCGAAGATCTCGTTTAGGGTATGCTCAATTACGGTTGTGCAGAAAATTAAAATGAACTGAATTCGACGGAGATGTGGATCTGGCGCGGAACGAAAACGAACAAAGTAATTCTAGAAGGAATAGACGAAAATTGAAGTTTAATAAATTATATAGAAAAACGAAAAGTAAAACTGTTAGGACATGTAATAAGACATGATAAAACTTTATAAAAAATATCGTGGTAAACTTACAGGAAAAATGCAAAATAACATCTATAAAGAATAGTAATACGATCGCTTGAATATAAATAAATATCGAGAATTTCCAGCACTGGCTACCAAAAGGACGTAGTGACTGCGACGACACGGCATTGAAAAGTTACGAATAATTTACGTAAAAGTTTAAAAAATAATTTTACCTTTTCAATCCCAGTGTCATCCATTACATAAACTTTCAATGTAAAAAATTGTTTACTTTTATAATAAAGGATATTTGATTGATGTAAATTCAATTTTGAAAATATTTATATAATATGTTAAAAATTATCTAAAAAACGATATTATATACATGTATATTTTCAGTATTTTCCTTTTATTTCATATATTAAAATCTATAATTTTATATAAAAATTGATAACGTACGATTTTAAATGTCCGATATTAGAAAAATTTCCCCAATAGGTATACACGAAAAAATGAGATATTTAATTTTCGATCGAAGTTAAAAATTACTTAATTCCGTTCATTATCGATTCGTATGAACTAAGTAATTGAAAATGAAACAAAATTAAACTCGACCGACAAAAGTAATTTTTTGCCACGAGTAAATAAAAAATTGACGATTTTTCATTTTATTTTTACTTTTATTTCAATTATTAAAAAAAATAATATTTTAAATAAAAATTTTATCGAAACAAAAAAAAAGTTATAAAAAAAAAAACCAAACTAAGACAAATAGCGATAAGAAATAATAACACATTATTAAAATCAATTAGTAACAACGAAATAGAAGATAGAAATATAGGGAGTATATAAATTAGTTTAAAATCAACGTAAAAAAAAAGAATATATAGGAGAAACAGGCAAACCATTCCCAATAGGATTTAAAGAACATCTACATTCATATGCAAGCAATGATGGATAAACCATTATTCGGAAAACATTGTATAGAATTAAAACACAAAATAAATTATATTAATCGAAATTGTATAATTTTACATAGAGAAAAACGCTTTTTTAAAAATAAAACTACTAGAAAAAATGGACATAATAAAAGAAAGAGATAAAAATAATTTATTAAATGCAATGATAAATTTTGATAAAGAATTAATTCTAGGAAGTATATTGTAAAAATGTTATTTATATGAACTATTTTTGGGTTTTTAATTTTTTAATTTTTTTATTTTACTGGCTTTTGATTATATTTATTTATAAGTTTTGATACTGGACAATTGTTTTTAAATTATTTTCTATTTTTCTGGCTATTGCTATGTAAAAAAAGTTATATTACTGATGGTTGTGTCGTTTACCACATTCGCTGCCAGATTATTCTATTATTTAGTTTGCTGATTTTTATCAATTGTGTAATCTTAAATTAATAATTTTTCATTTTATATTTTTTATCTTTTTAAATATTCAATTGATAATGGCCTAACAGTCGAAAAGCTTTGTGACTTTTCACGAAGAAAAAACTTTTAGTGATTTTAACTTCTTTTTTGTTGTTTATTTGGAAAATTATATTATATTATGTATATATATATATATATATATATATATATATATATATATATATATATATATATATATATATATATATATATGTTATATGTTATATATATGTTTGCAAAGTTATATGTAAACGGAATAAGAAAAATCGTTTAAAATTATTTAAAACAAATTGTTAAGATGAATATTAAGATTCATATTTAGCGCAACCGTTTAGACAGAACATTAACATTTAGAAGACGTTGTGAAACAACAAAACTGAAAATAATGATAAGAAATAATATCATTCGGAAATTAATAAACACTAAATGGAAAGCAAGACCACACATATCGCGAACATGGGCACTTTGCTATTCGGTAGCAGAGTATGGGATTAGAGCCGTTCGGCACATGTAAAAAAAAGTAAACTTTCCTCTAAACTAGAATAATTACATGCTGCTTAAAAGCAGTAGTGCTAGTACGTATATACACTTATATGTGGAAAATTTTCCCCCAATTATCGTACTCGCCTTCTTTATGCCCAATATATTTTTCTAGCTTGGACATCTCAAAACTGTATATGCTCAATGTTGTCAACTAAAATTAATAATTTCTTCATAATTTGATACAATAATTTCGGAACAACCGCGCACAAAAAGAAAAAAAAATACAATTTATTAATGAAAATAAAACAATATGTTAATAAACCCGAGTTTACGTTTCAAGCAACATGCCGTGCCCATCGTCAGAACTAAACTAAACTAACTGTGACATAACAAGTACCTTAACTATATTGACAATATTACATCCTGTTTGGTTCTCAATTGGCCAATCACCGTTCTACACGTTCGATCAAGTCGGAAGCCATTCTCTCTGTCGAAGTTCTTGAATTTCTCAATTTCTAAGACTTCCCTAACAATTCTTTCACCTAACCGATCTACTTTGACCAGAACTTTTGTATCCTCAAACCTTATTGTATGCCCCGTAACCGCTTGATGCTCCGCCACAGCTGACTTTTCTACATACGCATACTTGCAGTCCGCTACATGATCTTAATCCTTACAACAATAGTTCTGCCTGTTTGTCCCACATAGATAAGACCACAAGAGAATGGTATTCTGTACACGCCCGCTACTTCCCTCTGTGGTCTAACATCCTTTAAATTTTTTAGCATATTACGTAATTTATAACTGCAACCTAATATTATTCCTGTATAATATTTTGCCCAAACGATCCGTAATGCCCTTTACAAACGGAAGGTGCATCCTAGTCAATACTTCTCTGTCCAAATTAGGTTCACCTCCTTCTGCTAAATTTTGTAATCAGAAAGTTTGCTTCCTTCCTACCGTACTCGTTACAAACCATCACTTGCTCTACTCTGTTCAGTTCATTTACTAAACTTTCCTCGTTGCATAATCTTTTTGCAAGGTAATTAAGGTTTTTAAAAACTCCTAATTTTTGCTTGCCCGATGGTGCGAATCCTTCACTAAATATCGTCCTGTCTTCATGCTATTAATATACACCAACGAAGACAATTTCTTGTCATTTTTTCTTTTAACTAGAACATCCAGAAAAGCCAATTCATTGCAACATCCGCATTCCATAGTGAACTTTATGTTTTTATAAAATTAATTGAATGCCCGAAAAATTATAATAATTTTTCTTCGCCCTTTTGCCAAATGACAAAAGTGTCGTCCACGTATCTAAACCAACATTTAGGCTTCCAAACCTCTGCAAGCCATTTGTTCACCTCTTCCATAGATAAATTTGCAAAGACAAGTGCTAGTCATCGTCATACCTGTCTATAGTATTTGCCATCAAATATGAATGAGTTGGCTTTTAGAGTCGTATTCAAAATCGTAGCTATTTTGTTATCTATACATCGTTTCTTTATAATATCAAGAACTAATCACACATTGCGTATGCTTTGTGATATACAATAAACATCATTTTACATATTAAGTCGATTTAAAAAAAAAAAAATATTTCAAAAATATTTTAATTTGAACACTTTTGATTATCTAGAGCCCGAAAAAAATTCGATCGTTATATATGTGGGTATGAAATGTTAACTATAGTTGGTTATTTTAATATTAATGGCCTGCGGTCGAGATGAAGCTCACGCCGGAACTCCACTATATAAGTAAATAATTGCTTAGTTATATTATTGTAATTTGATCGAATTTCTTCTTCTTCTTCTTCTACTTTCTGGTAAAAATAAGCCCCTCCTACACGCGTCTTCCACATTTTTTTTTGAACGGATAATATTATTTCTATTAAAAACAGAATTGTCGTATTTAAAATAAAAAGCTAAGTTCAGAAAAAAAAAAATTAACTCGTTGCTAATAACTTTCCTTTGACGGTTGATACTTTTATCACACATATATACATACATATATATGCATACCATATATGCATATAAATATATATATATCTTAGAACGCAGCTTTAAGGAGTAAAACTTTGTATTACTATAATAAAAAAATTAACACAACGAGATAATAGCTATAACGGTAATATATATATAGAGCAATGTCCTAGAACGCAGATTTAAAAACTTTGTTTTACTATAATAATAATAATAATAAGAATAATAATAAGAATAATAAAAAAGAACGAAAACGGTAATACAATCGGAACGATGACGATAATATAGTAACGGAGATAAATAAAGCCGGCTTACCTGGTAAGTTAAGAAATAGGTCCCAAAGGAGGGCGCTTATAAAATATGAACTTTAAGGCACTGGAGAGAATGTTAACTCATCGTGACGGTTCGAGCGAAAATGAGATTCAATCGAGAAGACTGACAATAAACTTGGAAGAGGGCTAGCGCGCGTGCGGATTACCTTTGCGACGACGTGTAAAGATATCGTAATCGGGGCGCCACAGTTTGTCCCATTGAGGGTGCAAAACGTGTATATCGACAATGGTGTAGGTTGGTGGAATACGTATGACGCAGAGGATTGCGCATCGAAAGAGCAAAAAGCGTTGCGAACTATATGTACATAACGGGACGCAACGGAAAACTCGAAAGAGGAAAGAGATGAAATAGAATACGAACCGACCGTTAAGACCGACCGATCGATCGAACCAGCCCTACCGCAGGAGGGGTTAGAAAGGGTTTAATTTTGGGCCGCCGGAAGTAGAGTAAGAGAGCGATAGAAGAAGCAGCAGCGCGTGTAATCGAGAATAAAACAAGAAACGTGCGTATCAAGCTAAAAACTTGTACATACATACTTATTTAAGTACATTAAAAAAAAACCTTACATAATACATACATATATGCATGCTTGCTTTCGTAATATATATACGATTAAGGGTAGTGTCCGTTTTTTATGTTTCTTTTTCTTTAACGCAGAGAACCGAAGAGTGGACGTTAAAACAAAGCTGAGCTGACAGGTGAAAATAAGCTGCCGTTATGTCAGCATCCTACGGTTAGTTGCCCCTTTAGAAAATCCAAAAATAAATACGGGACGTACACGTAAAGAAAGTGCGATAGGTAATACTCGAGGGGTAGGTAGCGAGAAGGTGGAAATGTGAAAAAAGAATGGGAGAAAAAAAATATAAATAAAAAAAAGATGAAAAAGTTGTCGCAGGTAAAAAGAGTTATCAGGTGGACCACCACCACTCGTCTTGTATCACGGTGTCCAATAATAAAGCGTTGACCGACGACCAATGAGTTAGTTTTATATATATGTATATATATCGATATATATATATATATATATATATATATATATATATATATATATATATATATATGTATATATTCGACGCAGAAACCAGAACAGAGTGTAATGTTCTTCTCTTATAAGGTTAGTTTGGATCCGATTTCTAATCTACTACCACATCTAATATCGATCGTCCAATATATTAGGGAGCGCAGGTTCGTAATCGGAGTTTTGGGTTCTCGTTTCCCTATTACCTTCGTAGTCCATTTAACATGTAAAAGGCAGATTTATTCGTTTACCGAATCTTACCGTGTAACACGATACTCTTTCTGTCCCGGCTTCTGCTAAATATTCGAGAAAGGAACTGGAAACTACTTATACTAATTTCTTACGAAGAATATATATATATATATATATATATATATATATATATATATATACATATATATATATTTACATGACACAATGGAATATAATTTTTACCTGGAAGGCTGAGAAGACTTAAAGGTCGTTTACATGTAGAAATCAGTGGTGTCGCGAACGTGACCAACCGATTTTTAAGACCTAACTAATTTACTATTTATGACGAAAAACAATTACTCTTATTTATTTCGATTCGTTCTGGTTCTTAGCGTGCCTTGTTCCCCCCACTTTTAAATCCTCTTTCGCTTCTAAAATTGCTATTTTTTTTTTAAATCGTTCTCATTAGTTCGTGTGTTCCTTAGTTTATCGCGTTCAATTTACATATATATATACATACGTACACATACATACACATATACACATCTACATATGTACAAACACATTTACACATAAATCTGAATAAGTTTTCTCGTAATATTCACTTAAATCTTCCTTTAAAAACTATATTCCCATATTATATATAAACACATGTAGCCTGGCACTATACTTTAACCACAAACACATATACACATATACACACACGTCCACATATCGTGGCACATCTACGTATTCGTCATTGAATTGTTACAAAAGGAAACAATTAGAAATGTGCACATCGTAGAATATGTACCTTTTCGTCTGGAAAACGTTATTCTTTAAAGAAACTCGGTTGTAAACTATTTAAAGTTATATTAAATACACGTGATTTATTAGATTAAAGACACACGCTAACAAATACTTTCGTCGTCGTTTATAATTTTTAATCGATTCCTTCACAACATAAGGGGTAGCGAATTAAATAGCGTGGCTCCTGCATACATAGCCTGTAATCTGGAATGGAATGGAATCTTTAAGACCGTTAAAAGCTACACGATTTATGTATAATGTTAAATGTTAAATCACTTTCTGCACTGTTTAAAAATAAATCAAATCGAAAGCAACTACAACCAAAACGTCACGAAGAAATAATAATAATAAGGAATACGTAAATTAAAAATGTGTATATAAATCCGTCTTTTGTGTTAATAATAGTAATGTCGAAAATATCTCTTTAATGCCGAGTTCCTTTTTAAACGATTTTAAAAACATAATAAATGCATTAATATCGCTCCTGACAAGAGTAATCGACAAATTACTACCATAAATTCTAGACAAAGTTAAAACAGTCATTCAGAATTTCCTACTGATAATGTTATGGAATGCAAATAAAGAAAAATAATTTGGTAATTTTCTTCAATCAGAATACAGTAGACATTGCTTTAATTACTGAAACATATGATATACGAACGAAGTACGAAAATGAATGGATACACTCTGTACATAGCGTACCATCCTGAGAGTACAGCTCATGGAGGTACCGTGGTCATGTTAAAGAAACTCACATAGGCCTTATAGAAATTTTCTACAAGTAAATATGCGTATCAAATCAACGTAGTCACCATCAAGACAAATCGAGGTGATCTTACAGTAGCGGCAATTTAATGTCATCTTGGATATACCACACAAATTGAATTCAATGCTATGTTCAGAGAGCTCCGTAAGACATTCATATGTGGTGGAGACTTCAATGCTAAGTCCACCAAATGGGGATCAAGAATAACTAATGAACCAGCACGAAGACTTGTTCTCGCTCTTTGTAACAACTCTCTCGATGTACTCAGTCCAATGTCTCCAACATATTAGCCAAACCATTCCAATAGATTACCAGATAATATATTACATTTTTTGGTAATACGTGGACTGCATCGGTATAAAAACTAACAATGCAATACTGATATCGATCTCCCCTCTGATTATGTTTCAATGTTAGCCATTTTGGATATTAACGCTAAACCATTCTATAAACAACAACATCTCAGCAACAGACACACAGAGTGGAACTCGTTCTCTAGTATAGTTGAAAATAACATAAATCTGAAAACTAGACTAAAGTGTGAAATATTGACCTGGCGGTACAGAGTCTATTAGAGATTATCCAAAACGCATGTAGAAGTTCAGACAAGCGACCAAAAACAACGAGAACACCTTTACATTCCCATAAAAATAAGGCAACTAATAAAAGAAACACCTTCTGTTAGGAAAAAATGGCAACGTAATCATTTTTTGTCTTTTAAGGATTTGTACTACCAAGTACAAAGTAAACTAAAAAAATAAATTGTATATAAAAATGACTTGCTCGATTATCAACTGCAGTCACTGAATGAAAACAGCAAATCCTTGTAGGTTAAAACGAAAAAGTTACTGGTGCCAACTCCTAAGCCATTTAAAATAAAATTAAGTAATCTTAAAAGTTTTATATAATTAAGAAACACTTAATAATCATTAAGTTGCCCGGATGGAATTCAAATGCACGGATTCTCCTATTATATTTTTTTTTTTTTTTTATTATTTTTTCCCTTCACAACTGACCAACTTTGATGGTCATCAAGTGATTGATTTAAGCGAATAAAGTGTTTTGTGGAGGGTTAGTACTCAGCAGTACTCCCTCGAAACGCTATAATGTTTAAACAAGGTCTAAAAGCTTATTTCGCCACAGTCTGCGGGTTTCGCCAGAGTTATCCAGCAGGTTGATAGCAAGTGGATTAGTATGAACGCTAAGTCGGGCGACATGTTTATTTGCTTGTATTTTGATTTCATCCTCCACAAACATAACATTCAAGTCACTATGGAGGTAAAATTTGACACGTACCAGGGGGCTGCAGTAATAGTTCTGAGTATTTTATTCTGATATCGCTGTATTTTTTGCAGGTTGGATGTTTTTGCGCAGCCCCACAGCTGTATTCCGTACACCCAAATTGGTTTTAAAGCAATTTTATACAATAGTACTTTATTTTCCAATGACAATCCTGATCTCTTAGCTAGCATCCACGACATAGTTCTAGTTTTAAGTCTCAAATGCTCAATTTTTTCTGAATGTGAGTACTCCAGGTCACCCTAGCATCTAAGTGCATACCTAAATATTTTACATTATTGGTGTTCGGGATTATAACATTATTTATCTTGACTGGAGGGCGTTTAATTTTTCGATTTGTAAAAGAAATATGTATTGACTTACTTTCATTAACCACTATGCACCATCGTTTTAGCCAAGTCTCTACATGCCCAAGTGACTCCTGCAGTTTTTTTGTTGCTATGTTTTCACACTTATCCACTGCTAAGATAGCTGCGTCATCCGCGTACAAAGCTACTTCTGTATTACTGAGCGTCGGGAAGTCGGTTGTATAGATTAGGTATAATATTGGACCGAGAACGCTCCCTTGTGGGACCCCGGGCCTTATTGGAAAAATATCCGAGTATTCATCGGCCACCTTCACTCGAAAATATCTCTCTTATAGATACGATTTAAATAGTAAATAGAAAGAGTGAGGAAGCAGCAATTTAAGTTTATACAACAATCCCTGATGCCACACCCGATCAAAAGCCTGCTGAACATCCAAAAACACAGCCGTACAAATATTCTTGTTTTCTAAGCTATTTTCGATAACCTTTGTTAATCTATGAACCTGCTCTACAGTATTGTGATGCCTACGGAACCCAAACTGAAAATCGGGAATAATTGCATTCGTGGATAATATCGGAAACAACCGTTTTAAAATTAATTTTTCCAGTGTCTTCGAAAGAACAGGAAGCAACGAGATAGGTCTGTACGACGAGACTGTTTCAGGCGACTTTCCAGGCTTTGGTATAACAGTTATCTGCGAGAACTTCCAGCCCAGAGGAAAATATTGGCTGCGAAAGACGGCGTTATATATCTGTGTTATGAATACAATACTTTTTCGTGGTAATTCATTTAAAACTTCAGCTGTGACTAGGTCAAATCCGGGGCTCTTTCTCCGTTTCATTTTTTTGAAGAATTGTTGTACCTCACTTGGACTAACCGGTTTTATAGGCAGACTCATTTGCAGTGGTTTTTCCAGATATTCGAGGATATCTACGGAGTCATCAACTTCAGGATTAGATGTAAATAAATCGTGAAAATAATTAGCAAGAAGCGCTGCTTTATCGATGTTAGTACGAGTCCAACTACCGTCAATTTTTTGTATTGGAGGAATATGCACATTTGGTCGTTTAAAGCGTTTAGTCGCTTTCCATAGAGAGTAATCATCGTGACAGAAACGTTGCGAGCATTTCATTTTTATTTTCATGCAGTACTTTACGCAGTTCTTTGGTTTTTCTATTTAGTTGCGTTTTAATAATCGGATTTCTCGTGATGTTCCATGTTTTTCGTAACTTTCTCTTTTCATGCACGAGTGTTAATATGTGTTTCGGAATATTATTAGACTCTTTGGGGGGTTTTACAGTGGGAGTGGCTAGCCACGCAGCATTTTGTATAGTTTCTGTTAATTTTTGTATTGCTCTATCAATGTCGTAATTAGTTTTAAGTGGCATATTTAATTTTATGTTAGTTTCTATATATTGTTTAAACATAGACCAATTGGTATTTTTATTGACGAGATATGGCTCAGGTATTTTTGTAATTGGTGAAATGCTAACCGTTAACACAACTGCCGAGTGATCTGACTGTAGATCGAAACAAGAATCTACTCTCATGTATAAAGACGAGATTCCTTTTGTTACGAAAAAATCGAGCAGATCAGGTTTTTTCTTACGGTCCTGAGGCCAGTAAGTAGGCTTACTCCCTGAGATATAGCCTAGATTCTGCTTAGAAATTACCTTTTCCAAAAGTTTTCCTCTGGGATTATCCAAGCGAGAGCCCCATTTGCGACTTTTTGAATTCCAGTCTCCACCAGATATGAATTTCTCTCCCAACGACTTAAAGTATTTAAGAAATAGGTTTTCATCTAGTCGCTCATTTGGAGAGCAGTATACGGCGGAGATAGCGACGGTACCGTTAAAGGAGGATAATTTAAAGGTACATGCCTGTATTCTATTTTCCGTATAACTTTTCTCCTCGTAGTGCCTGATTGTCTTTTTAATAATAATTGCACTGCCACCGCGAGCTTTATTATCTGGTCTAAGACAGGTGTAAACATCATAGTTGGGAATATTAAAAACTGTTTTATTTGTAAAATGCGTTTCCGTGATGAGAAGTATATCAATGTAGTGAGATTTCAGAAAGAGCTCTATTTCTAACTTATGTTGTAACGCGCCATTAGCGTTCCAAAGTGCAATTCTTAATGAAGTAGTCATTATTTACTAGTTTTATTCAAGACTGAGGACAATAAATTTAATATCATGGCGTTCTGGTTCATTAGCTGTTGAAACATGGTTTTAAATTCACTCAAAAATGCACTTAATAATGTATTTATACTAGTAGGCGAGTTAGTTGCGAATCGGTTATTCATTATATTACCACCACCATTTGAGGGACCAACATCATTATAGACATTATTTCCCGGATTAAATACCGCATTGGCGCCATTCGTCTCTGACGTAACTTTTGCATACGATAACAGACGTTCATGCTCATTTTGTGGGATAATATCATGTACAACATTACTGCGGCTTGCGGGAATATTCACTTTGTCAGGAAGCGTCTGTTCTGCATTATATTTCGCATTGTATAATTTGCGGTATACCTCACATCCCTTGTAATTAGATGGATGTTGCTGCGCGCATAATGCACATTTCGGCGGTACGTTTTTTTCTTTTTTGCAATCGGCTGAATTATGACTACCGGCGCATTTAGCACACTTATAAGGACGATTACAAAACGATCTTGTGTGCTCATACCTTTGACATCTAGTGCACTGGGGTATGTCCCTTTTTACGTGTGGGGCTTCTACTCTAATTTTCGAATGTAATAATAAGTCGAGATCATATATACGTTTAATCTCGTCAGCCGGCTCCAAATCAACAAAATGCAGGGGGAGAGGTTCTTTAGTTCTTCTATTTTTAACATTGAACACGGATCTCACTTGAAAACTTTGTTCTTCCAGTGCCTGTTTAATATCGTTGATTGTAAAAGAGGGGTGTAAACCGCGAATTACAACTTTATACGCTCTTTCGTGTTTTAGTTGGTAGGTATGATAATTTATGTCTTCTTTTTTAAACGTTGCGATTAGTTTTCTATAATCGTCAGAGGTTTGCACGTTGATTTTAACAGCGTTATCTTTCAAGGATTTCGCTCTGAAGTCATATTTTCCTAGTGCGTCCGTAATTTTTTTTAACATTCTCGAATAGTTAATTACATCATGCACAAATATTGGCGGCGGTGAAGGTTCTGTTGTTGCATTGTGAGCCGAGTGTGTAATTGGATTCTCATTATGTAAATCTTCGTCTTCGATCTGTAAATATTGGAACCTGTTTTATTTCGTACGGTAGTTATTTAAATTTCGTTGTTCATTCAATAGTCTTTTTCGTGCCTTCTTTTTAGGAATCTGCCAGTCGTTCTCTATGAGTTTTTGTGACGATGTCGATAATGCGTCTTCGGAGTAATTTGATATTATTGTATTACTATCATCAGTTATGTCTACATTTTCACTTATTTTATCGTTAATGATATGGGAAGTCGGACCATTGTTAGATAAGGGAACGAAATGCCTGTTCGGAGTTAAAGTATAATACGTTTGTGTAGGTACCTGATAAACAATGTTTTGATGCGGATATGAGACAATAGGTGTGGATAATGTTGTTGCGTTGTTGTTGTCGGAATGTACAACATGGCTTTGCGATAGTATTGGTGCGGCTAAATTAGTAACGTTAGTATATAATGGCGACGATAACGACGATTGCGGATGAGCTAGTGCGTGTGTATTGGTGTAATGCGACGTAGTTACGATTGCCGACTGCATATCGGCAATAGTAACATACGTGCTCGTATAATAATTACGAGTGAGTGTGTAAAACTTTATATCGTTTTATAATAATAATGTAGTATAATAATATAATAAAATAATAAACTGGTATTATCTCACCGACAGCAATCCAGGTGTAAATGAATGCATAAATAGAAAAGCCAGAATGAATGTGAGATAAATATGATGAAAAGCAGAAATAACGAACGATATTGATATCCAGATAAGACAGGAACGCGCAACATACGAACACCCGTCGACTCCGATAAAGTTTAAAATCTGTGTGCATACATATATACATATATATCATCATCATCATAGTTGCTTCCCCCGAGTCAGGGGATTGCATATATTCGTATTATTCGTTTTCACGAGAGATCAATTGTCTCTTGTAAGTTCTGTGTGTTCGTTGTCATTAGTTCCAGCCGTCTTGTTCCTCTTATTGATTTTCCAGTATTTTCTTGCATAAGATTCCATCCTCTCGAATTTTATGTGCCAGGTATTCCAGTTTTCCATTTTTAATATCCTCCAGTAGTCATCTTTTTCCAACAAAATATATTAAATGAACCTTCGTATAAAGAAATATAACCGTTATTTTTAAACGGATTTTTGTCAGAATTTCTGTATGAAATAATTATTTTTATACTCGATATTGAATTTTCGATATTGTCAATTATCCACAACTATTACCGAAAATAATAATAACACAAAATGGTCGATTAATTTTATGTTAGATGTTGCAGGAAAACGACAACATTTTTTTGTTAAATTCTTCTGTAACGTAATACTGATAATATGCATGACAATTGATTGAAAAACCACGAGAATTTGATGTAAAGATGTACCTGTGCTTTTGTTGACTTCTACAATGCTTTCGATTCTGTCAAATGGATGAAGCTGTGGAACATGTTGGAAATTATAGGAACTTCTAAACATCTAATATATCCCATTAAACAATTATACAAGGGCAGCTCAGCCACGATTCGAACGAAAGTAATAGTACCCGATGGATTGAAAGTGGAAAGTAGAATAAGACAGGGCTATACACGCTCTCCTTTATTATTTAATATATATATATACGTAATTTATTAAGAGAAGAATATTTAACGATTAAAATAATAGTATCGTCCACGTTTCTTAGATTATTAATTACTGTTACTCCTATCGAAATTTCGCCTTCCCAGTCGTTAAATATACTTCTGTTAATAAATTACGTATATATATATATATATATATATATATATATATATATATATATATATATATATAAATTACTCTGTTATTCAGAGGATTGTATACGGTATTATCGTCCATTATTAACACGCAATGAATCGTCACGTTCGGCGGTACGTTATCTTGCCAATTAAATAATACTTTAATATTAATCAGCGATTCTTTTATAACGTTCAGTTGATACGAACAATCTATAGCAATAACCGGATACTTTGATACATACTTAGTATAGTCGACCATATCGTAATAAGAACCTTTAAAAATTTTTAACCATTTAAAACAGATTATCACATTTATTTTCGCTTTATTTCAAATTCAATCTTTTTCTCTCGGATAATAAACGTTATTATTCAATAAAATTTGAACGTTTTCTAAATTATAAATCGTAGGTCAAAATATTTTTTTCTTTCTGGAAATCTATTAGTATGTAGTTGGTGTTCGAATACGATACCGGAATATCCCGAGTAAATCCTGATAATATGGAATCATTAATTATTGCGTAATCCTAGCCGTGTATAGTTAACATTTTCAAGTGGTTCAGTCAGTCTATTGGAAATCATCTTGCAGGTAACGTTACTGAAGCGACCTGTGATTTTTCATTGTTTATTAATTTATGTGAAGTGATCGGTTTTTTATTAATTTAATGTAATTTTTCAAATTCTTGTGCGTTTCATTAAAATATCCTAATAAAGCTTTTCTGTTATTTAATTATATAAGTACATAACGAACCTTTCATTATATAGTTCGATCGTTTTAGTAATTACAATTTTATAGAAAAATTTTTAGTGTTTTCAATTAGTAATTAGTATGGCGCAACTATGCATGACAGTGTGTACAACAGCAATGTTCAAAGATGTTCCTCACTTTAGCTTCACAGATCTGTCGATCATTTCATTCCCTGATAATTAAAACTATTGCATAATCTCAAGTAAAGTTGTTCTCAGTCTGTTCAAAAGATCTCTCGCAGTTAATGTTACAGAGGCGAATGGTTTTTTTTTCATTGTATGAAATTTAATTGGGTCGATTTCTGTATAGCAGATTTCTTCATATCATTTATTTTTAACATATACTCTTTTTTGTCGTAATTTATTCTTTTAATGTAGATAGATCCTTACAAAAACTAAATATAAAATATATATATATTTTTTAATGATATTTTATAACTAGGTTACAAGGATCTCTTTTAAGAGAATAAATATATAATAATTAAGTATATATTTATATATATATAAAATAGTGTATATACATTTTGTATATATATATGTGTGTGTGTTCGTGTGTATATTATATATATATATATATATATATATATATATATATATATATATATATATATATATAATTTTTTATGATATTTTATAATTGGGTTGCAAAGATCTATCTTAAGAGAATGAATATATAGTTTATTATATTAACCCCAGTTAGATGGTTTTAGCTTAATAGTAGCAATTTCATAGAATAATTTTTATTAAATTCGTAGGCAAATTTAGATTATATCGATTTGAACCTGTAAGAATCTATATCTCACCACGAATAGTGAAAGAAGTAAATAAG
Source organism: Coronaproctus castanopsis (assembly GCA_032883995.1). Lineage (NCBI taxonomy): Eukaryota > Metazoa > Arthropoda > Insecta > Hemiptera > Monophlebidae > Coronaproctus > Coronaproctus castanopsis. Next base: position 130,965,978 of record CM065053.1, read on the forward strand.
AAAAAAGAAATATGGTTCGAAGACAAACATTATTTTATATATACGGGTAATGAAGTAAGTTATAATGTTGAATACGAATACCCCGTATTTATGTTTTGTAGCAAAAATGGTAACGAATGAATGACGATATAAGTAAATACAATTTAAAAAAAAAAAAAAGTATAAATAGAGGTACAGTTTTTAAAAAACCGAGTACTTAAATCTGTTTCAGGTTATAGTTGTAAATCATAGAATTTTGTTACATGCTCGTAGTATAATATGAGCGATATAATAGAGTTTTGAATATTTCGATTATAGACCGTCTATAACGGAAAACATAGAAGATTTGGGGACGGAGTTTTCTATAAACATATACAACGAAGAGATCGTAACTCAACTATTTAAAAGTTTGATCGTAATAACTGGGACAAAACGTTAAAAGACGAAAAAGATGTTGAAATAACGGGTGTAGACAAAAAAGTGAACGTAATCAATAACGGAGTGTTACATTTGTTCGATCGTATAGATTATTATTTAGGTGATAACAAGGTCGATAGTATAAGAAAACCGGGTATTTTTAAAGGATTAGTATCGTTTGAAAGTGATCTAAAGTATAGTAATACCGTTTGGCGTATTACAAATTCTTCGACGAATATTCTAAATGAAAAGGGACATTTTTCATTATGTATACCCGTGAGTACGATAATGGGATTTTTCGAAGATTACAAGAATTTTCTATATCGTATTCCTCAAAAATTAACTTTCTATAGATCGACAGTATATAAGTAGATGTAGTTATCAAAAAATTTAGTGTCACATAGACCTTTGTACGGTATACACGTGTGTTTACGATACGATGGCTAACGATAGATTTAGAAATAGTCCTTCTAAGGACTTTTCGTACGTTATCGATTTCCAAGGTTTTAAAAGTATTAAAAATACATTTCTAATAAAGGAACTGGCGATTGCATCTCTTAGAGATGACCTAGTTGTTCATTGTATGGTAAAATCACCTCCTATATGGACACGTAGTATAGAATGACAGATAAATTTTTTGACCAAAAGATATCACAAAATGAATTTTGGAAGACGGATACGTGGAATTTCACGAAGCGGTTAAATTATTACGCGAAACTCTCGCAAACGCGTGCATAGTATACATCAAAGGAACGGAAAGAGTAAACTATATGAGAGAGTTGTTGGGAAATAAAATTGATGTTTCCGACTTGGATCCATTAGGATATCCAAACGCTAGAGATTGGGTAGTTTAATCTATAAACCGCTGTAAGCGTTGTTTTTATAAAAATCACGGATATTTACCGGATCAAGCCAGAGATACGAGTGTACATTGTGCGCTGAAAACTAACTATTACGTATAGAGATTGGCTAATTAATTTTACTTAAAATAAGTTTTCAAATATCGTTAAATCACACGACAATATACGTCGCGAATACCAGCAAGGGATCAAATTAGATCGTCCGTACGAAGTTACTTTAAAAAGTTTTGTAACGTACAATAGTATTACAAATATTTCGGAAAATTGTAAGAACAACGAGTTAGTAAATGGACAAACCAGGAACCAAATAGATTATGTACTTATGCAAAAACGTGAAAATCTTCGATAAAAGATGTGAAGATATATCCAGGATTAGATTGTGGCAGTGACCACAAGGCTTTAGTAATTGAGGTATGTCTCAGGCATCAACAAAATAAAAAACAGCCGGCAATTAAAGACTAAACTAAACGATACTCCTCGCATTTACGAAAATACTAAGATAACGGCCGATGAATTATGGAGAGAATATCAGTGATTCATGAAACTGTGAAGAAAATCCACAGTGAAGTACAAACAAAAAAGTAGTCGTGGATCTCCGAGGCAACATTCAATACTAATTAATGAGAGGAATCAAATAAAAAACGAGAAAACTAATGACATAACAGATTCAAATGATTATGAGGTTCTTAATAAACTAATAAATAAATAAATACAAAGTGATAGGAACAATTACATAATAGGAATTTGTGAAGAAGTGGAACAACACTCACAAAAAAATGAACCTTATGATCTATATAAGAAAATTAAATGGTCAAGTAATACTTTCAAAACAAGAACGTTGACAATAAAAGATCAAAATGGAACGAAATTAACTGTAAAGTCAGAAATAGCAGAAAGATGCCGCCAGTATTGTCAAAACCTTATGTAGAACAATAAAATATCAGTGTTAATGCAGGACTTTGAGCTTGAACCGCCAATTATGAAAGCTGAAATAGAAGTAGTCGCATTAAAGAAACTAAAAGATCGAAAGGCGGTAGGAGTAGATGGTAGAGCTGAAGAAATGCTGAAAGCAACAGAAGAATCAGGAATAAAGGTATTGCATATGATTTGTCAAAAAATATGAGAAACTGGCAGCTGCCCAGAAGAGTGGACAAAATTATTATACGTACCACTACACAAAAAGGGCCCTACAGAAGATTATGGAAATTACCGCACAATATCATTGATTATTCATACCAGTAAAATACTACTATATGTATTACAAAACCGGCTTAAATACTATCTCCTACCACAAATTTCGGAAGAACAAGCTGAGTTTGTACCAGGTAGAGACACACGTGAACAGCTATTAAATATAAGAAAAATAATAGAAAAATGCAACGAATATAACATTCCGGGACTGCTTTGGTTTTTAGATAACCAGAAAGCTTTTGACAACATCAAGTGGACGAAAATGTGGCAAATATTACTAGAAATGGGAACACAGAAGCATCTAATTTATTTAATTCAATAATTGTACTTAAATAATAAAGGTTTTATTAAACTGGAGAACGAAAAATCGAAAGACTTTTCATCAAGAAAGGGAGAGTACAACAAGATTGCTGTATTTCACCGATTCTATTTAACATCTACGGGGAACGGAATGTAAAAAAAAAACCAATGGAAGGATAGCAAGGAGGCATATCCATCGGAGAGAAAAAAAATTACAAATATTAGATTTACAGACGGCACAGTATTACTGGCCAGCACAAAGCAAGAAATGTTTGAATTACTGTCAAGAATAGATGTGTTCAGTAAACAAGCAGGCTTAGTACTGAATAGTGATAAATGTTCAATGCTTATCATTGACAAAGAAAACAGAATACAACAAACACTGACTCTGCTGCGAGATATTGAAATTAAAGATAAATTAATTTATTTGGGTGCATGCATATCCGAAAATGGTGGATCAAAAGAAGAAATAAGGAGACGGTTAGCTCTTGCAAATGTCGAGATTAGTAAACTCAATTATATATGGAAAAATCATAAGATCTTTAAAACAACAAACCTGTTACTCCTTAAAGCGTTAATTTTTTCCATAGTGACATACGGTTTAGAAACCGGGACGATTAAGAAATCGATGAGGAAGAAGCTGGCAGCTTTTGAAATGAAGTGATACAGAAAAATTTTAAGGATCCCATGGATTGCGCACAGAACAAATGATTCTGATTTAAAAGAACTGAAAATCGAATCCAATGAGCAATTAGATTCATTGAAAGACACATGCTAGGCTTCTTTGGTCATGTAATACAAGCAAATGGGCTTGAGAAAACAATTCTGCAAGGAAAGGTTAATGGAGAAAGAAGACAAGATAGACTGATGAGCCATTACATTGATCAGACCACAAGGTTATATAGATCAGACATACAACATGAATCTAGTGCAGAATCGATATAAATGGCAACGTCTTTTAACTTGCATCAAATAAGGTCACGACATCCGGATCGGATAACGAAACGAGAAGATATATAAATATATACATACATATATATATATATATATATATATAATATATATATATATATATATATATATATATATATATATATATATATATACAGTGATTATGACTTTGAAATATTATTCTGTATGAAAGAAGTCTACTAAAAGTGACAAGTAATGAACTCGGAAACATTTTCAAAATTAAACTTTTTTAGGGGAATCTGTTTGATTTCGAATACTCCTGAGAATTGAATTCAAAAGTCTTATTTTCGAAAGGACCTCTGCAGGATAAACGTCTGTAAATGATTTATTCATGACGCAATTTTTAGGGAAGTGAATAAAATTGAATAGTCTCAATGAGTGATATGTGAATATATAGTTGTAATATGAATATGAACACACATATAAATATATAATATATATACAATGTTTACATATTATTCATTTTTAATGCCTTCAAATTTCGCCTTCCGACACCTGCACATCGCTAGAGTAATCCAAAGTAAGTTTAAAATTTGCGGGCTTTTATTTTAACTCATCCTCCTAATGCCTGCAAATAATCCATTCCAACACCTGCACTTCTTTCAAAAGTAATATTCAAAAAACGTATACTTAATATTATTCAAATGTAACGCCTGCAAACTTCAACTTCCAACACCTGAACATCACTAAAGTAAACCCAAGTAACTTTATAATTTGCAGGTTTTTATTTCAACACATCTAACGCCTGTAAACAACCCCTTCAAACACCTACATATCTTCAAAAGTATTATTCAAATAACCTGTACATATGTAACGCCTGCAAATTTCACCTTCTGACACCTGCACATCACTAAAGTAATCCAAAGTATATTTATAATTTATGGGCGTATATTTTAACACATTTAACCGCCTGCAAATAACTCATTCCGTCACCTGCACATCTTTCAAAGTAATATTGAGTATTCCCATAATATGCAGGCATTTAAAAATGAATATTTTTAATATTTAAAGGTTGAACTATGTTGTCCATTATAGTATAATACCGAGAAGTGTATATTACCGGCCAACATCATACAGACCTCTGACTGTATACAAGCAGTATAATTCCAACTATATGATTACTATTATGTAATCGATTGTGGCATCATAAATCGATTGGGCAACAAAATGTCGGTTTTACTGGCACAGCTTCGCCATCAATGTTAAAATATCATAACGATTAAAATCGTTCCTATAGCATGGAAACCGAAGAAAAGACGATTAACACTGAAAAGGCAATAAAATTGCTCAATTTCACCATATATACTTTGAAGGACAGAATAAAATCGCTCCGTATTTAGCAGTAAAATCGCTCCATTAACAGCTTGACCGTAGACAATAACCGTTTACCAGACAATAGAATCACTGTATTAGCAGTAAAATCGCTCTGTATTTAGCTGTAAAATCGCTCTGTAATTGACCTACCTTTACGAATTCTTTAAGGGCATATATGTATGCAGATATATATATTTGTATATATATACAAATTTTGAATTTATTGGAGTTTTGTTCAATTGTTTCATTTTTTTCTGCCGTTTTTATATGATTAATCGATTACATAATAGTAATCATATAGTTGGAATTATACTGCTTGTATACAGTCAGAGGTCTGTATGATGTTGGCCAGTAATATACACTTCTCGGTATTATACTATAATGGACAACATAGTTCAACCTTTAAATATTAAAAATATTCATTTTTAAATGCCTGCATATTATGGGAATACTCAATATTACTTTGAAAGATGTGCAGGTGACGGAATGAGTTATTTGCAGGCGGTTAAATGTGTTAAAATATACGCCCATAAATTATAAATATACTTTGGATTACTTTAGTGATGTGCAGGTGTCAGAAGGTGAAATTTGCAGGCGTTACATATGTACAGGTTATTTGAATAATACTTTTGAAGATATGTAGGTGTTTGAAGGGGTTGTTTACAGGCGTTAGATGTGTTGAAATAAAAACCTGCAAATTATAAAGTTACTTGGGTTTACTTTAGTGATGTTCAGGTGTTGGAAGTTGAAGTTTGCAGGCGTTACATTTGAATAATATTAAGTATACGTTTTTTGAATATTACTTTTGAAAGAAGTGCAGGTGTTGGAATGGATTATTTGCAGGCATTAGGAGGATGAGTTAAAATAAAAGCCCGCAAATTTTAAACTTACTTTGGATTACTCTAGCGATGTGCAGGTGTCGGAAGGCGAAATTTGAAGGCATTAAAAATGAATAATATGTAAACATTGTATATATATTATATATTTATATGTGTGTTCATATTCATATTACAACTATATATTCACATATCACTCATTGAGACTATTCAATTTTATTCACTTCCCTAAAAATTGCGTCATGAATAAATCATTTACAGACGTTTATCCTGCAGAGGTCCTTTCGAAAATAAGACTTTTGAATTCAATTCTCAGGAGTATTCGAAATCAAACAGATTCCCCTAAAAAAGTTTAATTTTGAAAATGTTTAAATTGTAAAGCTCAAAAATATAAATAAGTTTTCTAGACTCCTTCGTGTTAACAAAAAAATTATAATGCTCCGAGTTCATTACTTGTCACTTTTAGTAGACTTCTTTCATACAGAATAATATTTCAAAGTCATAATCACTGTATATATATATATATATATATATATATATATATATATATATATATATATATATATATATATTATATATATATATATATATATATATGTATGTATATATTTATATATCTTCTCGTTTCGTTATCCGATCCGGATGTCGTGACCTTATTTGATGCAAGTTAAAAGACGTTGCCATTTATATCGATTCTGCACTAGATTCATGTTGTATGTCTGATCTATATAACCTTGTGGTCTGATCAATGTAATGGCTCATCAGTCTATCTTGTCTTCTTTCTCCATTAACCTTTCCTTGCAGAATTGTTTTCTCAAGCCCATTTGCTTGTATTACATGACCAAAGAAGCCTAGCATGTGTCTTTCAATGAATCTAATTGCTCATTGGATTCGATTTTCAGTTCTTTTAAATCAGAATCATTTGTTCTGTGCGCAATCCATGGGATCCTTAAAATTTTTCTGTATCACTTCATTTCAAAAGCTGCCAGCTTCTTCCTCATCGATTTCTTAATCGTCCCGGTTTCTAAACCGTATGTCACTATGGAAAAAATTAACGCTTTAAGGAGTAACAGGTTTGTTGTTTTAAAGATCTTATGATTTTTCCATATATAATTGAGTTTACTAATCTCGACATTTGCAAGAGCTAACCGTCTCCTTATTTCTTCTTTTGATCCACCATTTTCGGATATGCATGCACCCAAATAAATTAATTTATCTTTAATTTCAATATCTCGCAGCAGAGTCAGTGTTTGTTGTATTCTGTTTTCTTTGTCAATGATAAGCATTGAACATTTATCTCTATTCAGTACTAAGCCTGCTTGTTTACTGAACACATCTATTCTTGACAGTAATTCAAACATTTCTTGCTTTGTGCTGGCCAGTAATACTGTGCCGTCTGTAAATCTAATATTTGTAATTTTTTTTCTCTCCGATGGATATGCCTCCTTGCTATCCTTCCATTGGTTTTTTTTTTACATTCCGTTCCCCGTAGATGTTAAATAGAATCGGTGAAATACAGCAATCTTGTTGTACTCTCCCTTTCTTGATGAAGTCTTTCGATTTTTCGTTCTCCAGTTTAATAAAACCTTTATTATTTAAGTACAATTATTGAATTAAATAAATTAGATGCTTCTGTGTTCCCATTTCTAGTAATATTTGCCACATTTTCGTCCACTTGATGTTGTCAAAAGCTTTCTAGTTATCTAAAAACCAAAGCAGTCCCGGATTATTGTTCTACATAAGGTTTTGACAATACTGGCGGCATCTTTCTGCTATTTCTGACTTTACAGTTAATTTCGTTCCATTTTGATCTTTTATTGTCAACGTTCTTGTTTTGAAAGTATTACTTGACCATTTAATTTTCTTATATAGATCATAAGGTTTATTTTTTTGTGAGTGTTGTTCCACTTCTTCACAAATTCCTATTATGTAATTGTTCCTATCACTTTGTATTTATTTATTTATTAGTTTATTAAGAACCTCATAATCATTTGAATCTGTTATGTCATTAGTTTTCTCGTTTTTTATTTGATTCCTCTCATTAATTAGTATTGAATGTTGCCTCGGAGATCCACGGCTACTTTTTTGTTTGTACTTCACTGTGGATTTTCTTCACAGTTTCGGGAATCACTATATATATGTGTGTGAATGATTATTTTTTTTCTTTATAATACCGACGAAATGTTTTACATATATACAATGCGATATATATATTAAAATAAGTATATTACTTTTATTAACAATTTAATTAAATTTAAAGTCATAATAGAATAATTTCGTTTACTTCTTTAAAGACGTACGCAGCGCATAGAAAAAAATAGCCTATATTACCATTCGTTTATTAGTTATTACCAAAATAATGTATTATGTCATCTTTAATTTATTTTTTCATTTAATTTCGTACGCTGGATACAAATAGTAATTATTAGAAAAAATTTATACTTAAAAATGAATATGGGAAATTTTTAATTGAATTTTTTCCTGATAATAATTTTTTAATAGATTATAAAATATTTCTGGAACATCCGATACCGTAAATTGAAACGGTGCTCGTGATTTAATATTTTAATTACAGTTACCAGCGTATTTGCAGTAAAGAGCAAATTTTAAGCTTGCAATATTCGTCCGAATAACAATCGGTCTCTTCAGAGTCAGGTCCCAATTTCCAAAACGTTATTTCCATGTAGGTTATTTTAAATTAATCAATACATTACGTGTATGTAAAAAATTTTATACGAATTTATTATTACTGAGATGTCTGATATATATATTTTTCCCCATATAGCTACGTTTTTAGAGAAGACAGCATGCTTGATTAAGATGTAGATAGTCCCCACAGTATCACGTTGGGTAAGCTGTAAAGACAAACCTATTAAAAAAAAAAAGTCTGATATATATATTTAAATATGCAAGTACAAGAAACCTCATTTATATGCATAAGATGTGATAAATATATAACACGCAACTTTATTTAATGTCTGTATCTATCACCGGGTTATTAAGGTAATAATTTAAATATCTGATACAAGCAAAATAAAAATTATTCACGATTTTAAACATTTTATGTTATACTGATAGAAATATAAGTAAAAATAGAAACCAAAAAAAACTTACGGAAAAACGTCTGAAAAAAGGATGTGTTTGTTTATTAGATTCTTAAAAATATTTTTATGCGAAATCAATTATAAATAAAAAGATAAATTGTCATTCACACACTATTCGAAAAAAAAATAATTGAAATTTGTAATCGTAATGTTTAATACATATGAAAATCATGTATGCGTATATCCACACATCTGACAAGTACGTACAGACCCATGTATATACGCACACACACACACATATATATATATATATATATATAGAGAGGGAGAGAGAGAGTATAAAATAGGATAAGGAAACATTCCCATACATACTATATATATATAGATAAAATATATAATAAAATCTAAAAGGAACGTATTGTTATATATATATATATATATATATATATATATATATATATATATATATATATATATATATATATATATATATATATAACCTAAGAAAAATATTATTTTTTTCAGACTAAAACAATTATTTTTCTCTTCAAGGTTTTTTATTTTTTTAAATTATATTTCTGATAGATGTTTATTATTATTATTGTAAGATGTTTATGATTATTATCGCAAGATGTTTATTATGATTATCTGAAAAACGGCGGTGACCTAGCTCGTGCTGAAATGCTGATTCAGCGGAATTATGGCCTTGGTGGCGCCTGGACCCATTTTCGTGTACGGTCCATTTTCGCGTTCGCCAATTCAATCGCCGTTATCAGTTACGTGGTCAGCGAGACCGATCAACTATCAACCGGCATTATACCAGCGTCATTTACACCACCCAACTTTACTACTACTACAGCTTTCCAGCAACGTAATAATGTTTCAATTAAACACACACATACGCATCCACTTTACAACAGAAAGTAATAACACCTCCTCAATAATTTTAACCAACCTGACCGAAGAACAAGGTATCGTCTTTAACTACATACTCGATTATAAAATTATAGACTACCTGTCGTCTTTAAAAAACCTCGTACATGGGGTTAAAAAAACATTATAGCAGCTTCTCGCGTAAGTGAAAACCGTGTCATTATAAAACTGCACATTCAGTACACTCATTTATATCTAAATACGGCAGTCTCGAAATCGACGGCCATTTCATCAAAGCACGCAAGCTAAAATCACCAACCACTAAAATAACACCTTCTAACGTGTCACCAACAATAAAAAAAAAAAAAAAAAACATACCTTAGATCGTCACCTTGTGTCAAATTTCAACATGAAACTGGCATCAAATATATTAATCCTTAGAATTAAACCGCCAAACGATGAGTTTGGTCATATAGTTAGCTGGCGCCGACAAGTATACATTACCAACTTCGAAGAACTAAAATTACCGAGCTCTTTTACATTGGACTCAAATGACAAAAGCTACCGTATATTTTTATCAGTCGACGATTTAATCTGCTTCACATGCAACGTTTTAGGCCATAAAGCCGATAATTGCAAAGCAGATGAGACACTGGAAGATCTAGGAAATCCAGAAACCGATTCGCAACCACCCTGCACAAAATCACCAGCTCTTATACAACAACCACAAGAAATAACATCAGATGAATTTTCATCTCTTCCAAATAGGAACTCGGACGAAACAGACCACCCCATTCTCAAACAATTTATCTGCAATCCTTCACAAACATTCCACAACAAATGAACCAAGAGAACAATTTTAATACAACACATGCAGAAAACTTAAAAAGACAACTATCTAATAACTCTTCCGCAACAAAATCCGAATCAGATAATAAAGTCGGATAATTAAAAAACAAAAGAAAACCCCAAAAAAGAATACTGTAAACTTAAATGCCTTAGAAACCGAAATATGAAACACAATCTGACAACGAAGTAAATGAAATGGACTCAGAAACAGATGAAAACCTAACCACAGAAGCATCACATCCAGAAAGCGATGATGATCTAGATGTCACGCAGTCGATAATATACTTAAACCTCTCGAAGCAAACATCAAAATTAACGAAAAATACTATCCTCTTACATATTCAAATTTCTGTATATTTATCAATATGAGCAAACGCCATTCAAACATTCCTGAACTAGCAATGGAATTCACCTCAGAAACATGAAAGCTAATTGATATGTTATAAGACAATTATACCTTACTGAAGAAAAATCGATCAATGAAAATACGATCCACCAAAATTATTAAAAATTTAAAAATGGGACAAACACGACCCAGTAATAGCCGTACACTCGTATTTAATTTAAAAAGAAAATGGATTTAAGAACCAAAAATATTTCTATTATAAACTGGAATTGTAATGGTATCATTACTCATTTAGAAAATCTTAAAATCATTTTAGCAACATATAATACAACAATACTATGCATTCAAGAAACACATCTCCACCCAAATCAAAAATACACCTTTAAAATTACAATATCGTATACAAAAGTCTATACAACCAGCCATGAGCACACGGTGGAATTCTTATAGCGATAAAAAATGACACTAGTTGTACAGAAATAAATCTCAACTGTGATCATTTACAGACTTTAGCTATTCGCTTAAACAATAACTTAGCTATAACAATTAGCACAATATTATATATCCCTCAATATTACTAGAATTGAAGAAAGTGATTATACAAATTTATTATCAAACCTTTCAACATAATTTTTATATACAGGGAACTTTAATTCGCATAGCGCACAAATAGGAGGAAATATAATGGATAGAAGGGGCAAACTATTAATGGAAATAATAGAAAAATTCAACCTAACAATACACAACTCGTAAGAACCAACATATTACAGCACCATTCATAAAACATGGAGCACCATTGATTTCATCCTAAGTACAAACCGGATCGGTCACTTAATAGACACCCATCTACACACTGACATGGGAGGTAGTGACCATTATCCTCTTATCATCAACATACTCAGTAAAATCACTACACCAAATATGGAAACAAAATGCAACTTCAAAAAAGCAAACTGGGACCTGTATCAAAACTAATGCTTAGCCAACACTAAACTGGAAAACAGCAGCGACACTGATACGCTCGTTGCATCCTACTGCAAGCACATTCTACAACACGCTGATCAAGCTATCCCGAAAACAAAACCATTTCTAAAATCAAAACTCCAGTACCTTCGTGGTCGGAAAAATGCTCAGTAGCCATTCGAAATAGAAGGAAAGCACTCAGAAAGTTAAAACAAATAATCACAATTAAAAATCACATAGCTTACCAGCACGCCCGATCAAAAGCTAGGTGGGTGCTTAAACAAGAAAAAAAGAGAAGCTGGAATGAATTCACATCTACTCTAACAGCTAAAACACCAATCCAACAACTTTGGAATAAAGTATGGACATTAAACGAAACATACACCCCCGTATACCAAATTCAATTTCAATATGTGGTCAGTAATACACAGAGGCGGAGCAAATAGCAGAACAATTTGCACTCTATTTTGAAAGCATCTCAAACGATAATAAGCTGCCACCGTCTTCATTACGAATAAAACAAGATATGGAATCTAAGGAATTAAAATTCGATACAGCAACAAATCCGACATATACAGTTCCCTCATGGAAAAAAACGAAATTATCAGCGCCGTTAATTCCATGAAGGAATCGGCAACCGGTGCTGACAATATTCACATTCTATTCCTAAAGAAGGCTCCAGATTGTATGTATGACAAGTCAGCTGTTTAACCACATATGGACAACTCGATCTTTCCCAAGGCAATGGAGAGAATCCATAATAATACCAATACAAAAAACAAAAACAAAAACCCGATACAATTAGATAACTTCAGACCAATATCATTAACTCCGTTCTATGTAAAATTATCGAAAAAATCGTAAACAAACGACTAATCTGGGAACTATAAAACAGAAAACTGTTATCACCGAAACAGTGTGGCTTCCAACCATCGCGATCAACAGCAGACCACCTTATACACCTACAAACGTTCATTCAAACTTTACAAAACGTAAACACACCCTAACAGTTGTCTTCAATATTACAAAAGCATTCGATCGGATTTTGAAGAAAAAAAAAACAATTTTAACTTTGTACAAATGGGACTTTCCAGGACACATAATGTACTTCAAACAAAACTTCCTATCGGAGGACACCTTTCGAGCATGAATCGGTCGAGCTGTATCTGTCTCAAAACAGCTAACAGTAAGTCCAACATTATTTATTATAGCAATAAACGACTTAACAACATCCGTACCTGCGTCTATATTTTCTACTCTATTCGCAGATGATTTCACAATCGGTTTTAAAAAATCTACAATCAGGTACTCGGAGATTACGAAATACAATCATTAAAGCGTACGAGTGGTCAACACAAAACGGTTTAGAATTCTCGGTATCAAAAACAAAAAGGCATCCACTTCTGCAAATTAACGAGCTGTGATAAAACCCTAGTCGCTACACTAAATAATATATCAATCCCTCAGGCACAATCAGATATCTCGGTTTAACATTTGACGAGATAACAAAATATTAAGATATAATGCTGATAAAAAATGTTAAATCGGAATTAACAATAAGAATAAAATACGCAAAAATTGGAGCAAGAATTGAAAAAAAAAAGGGCTTAAGTAAGTTTGCGCTTTATCACCTATTTTGCTGAATATATACTTTAAAAAAATTGAATAGTTAAATCAAGCGAACAAAATATTCAAGAAGTAAAATAAGAAAATAAATAAAAAGGAAACAACAATAACAATATGTAACAAAAAAAGAAAAAAAAGGGAAAAAAAGAAAAAAGGGGAAAAAGAAAAAAAAAGGAAAAAAAAGAAGAAAATGGAAGAATAAAATATGTAAACTGGAGCAAAAAAATAAAATACATTTATCCTATTCGCGTAATTTCGGACGATGGAAGGAGTAAATAAGAAATTAAAGGTGGTCGAAAATGATCTACGGCGGTTCGCCTAAGAAGCAGTATAATAAACACCTGTGTATGAAATTTTTAATTGTGCGTCAAAATTTTATAATATCTGACTATGAAAGGAAATTAGTCATTTGAAATTTAGTGTTGGAGAATAATGGAAAAGATATTCCAGATGGAAGTTAGAAAAGAAACAATAACTTTAATAAGAATATTCATAGAAGAAAATTTTGAAATAGATTAGACGCCTATATAAAAATAATGACTATCTAAAGCAAATAATAGCAGAGAGAATTTGGAAAAACACGGGAACATCCGGACGAAAGTATTTAAAACAAATATAAAAAGATTCGCACATTATCTCAACTTTTTACCCAAAATTATACACCTCGGTGTGACGCGACGAACTAAATAAATATTTCTAGTTTTTAGATTTAGAAAGTTTTTAACGTTTTATATAATAATTTTTAAAATTAAAACGTTCTGTGTGGACTAAATTTTCCTTATTATGAATGTAGACAGTTTTTCTGTAATTAAAAGTTTATATATCACACGGGCGGTTGTCTATAAGTCTATTTATTATTTCGTATATTTGATTAATTGCGGACAAAAAATTTAATAATAAGTGTATTATTAAAATTCGGCTCAATTTGATTACGTAAACGCGCTCTTTCAAACGACTAGTTGTTAAAATACCACCTCTAAAGGATGAATCAGGAAGTTGACTTCGTCGCAATGAAGAAAAAGCACACTTATTCGCTCGACTTCTTTCTATAATATTCCAATCGCATGTCATTCAGTCAAATGTGTTATTTAATACAGCACAGTTGCCTGAACAACCAATTAAATTCGTCACACCGCTCGAAGTAGCAGATGAGATCAACAATAACATCAATCCTAAAAAATCGACATGAATTAATGAGATTTCAGCAGGACTATTAAAAGAACTGTCAAAAAAAGTATTGTACTTCTCACATATATATATTAAATGCTTGTATACGGCTGGAACATGTACCAAAATGTCTTAAAAAATCATTATGGTAAAAAATCCAGGTAAACCGGCTGAAGAAGTCATATCATATCGACCGATCCCACTGTTTCCGGCTATATCAAAACTATTTGAGAAACTACTGAAACCACCTGTTAACTTATCCCGTTCCAACAGTGTGTAGCAATCACCAGGCTCCGTCTCGGTCACACAACAATCTCTCGTTACCATCTACCCAACGTGCCCATCTCCTGCCTTTTATCCATTTTGTATACTCCAAAACCCATCTCTTATTCACCATATTTGCCACACTGCCCTACACACAATCCCTATCGACCGAATAACCGTCCACATACCCTTTTCTGATTTTCTCTCCAGTAGTCCTTCAATTATTCTCTCAATTGTATAATTCTTTCACAACTTCAATCTCATTTACTATATCTAACAGCAAAATCATCAGTGCTGTAATAGCCTTGGCAGTTACACACAACACTACAATAAATAATTCTTTATGAGACGGTGCATCGTTTAGAACATCTGTTATATTTACTTACCATTTCGAAAATATTATTCCTCGTAAATCGCTACATATTATCATCATCATCAATGCCGTTAGATTTTTCATCGCCCAACATGCGACTAGTCCATTGTACGTTCCTTTTTGTGCGAAAAATAGACTATCATTCAAGACACTAGTTCGACGCATATGTTGATCATATGGATAATATATACTGATACGGACACTCCTATCCAATCTGTAACAATTATAATCACATTAAAACATTAACTTTATAAAAATATTAATTATCAGAAACTTCAGTTATTATGAATCATACAAAATCATATGTGTCCAAAATTGAGGATATAAAAACAACATAAGTATTGTGAAAGTCAATAATATTCAATCACAAACAATACAGAGCTGTATTCTGTTTCCGATACCATTTTATATATATATATATATATATATATATATATATATATATATTAGCGAATACGTAATGCAGCAATACAGCAATACAGCAAATACTTGAGGACTGGGAAGAGGACATACGATAGTCTCTAATATGTAGATGATATAGTATTGCTGGCATTATCCAAAGAAATAAAAAAGTTTAAAATAGTAAGCGAGGCCTACGGCTTGGAAGTAAATCAAGCAAAAAAAAAGATAACGATAACAGATGGAGCTTCAAAGAATTAACGACAAATAAAATAAATTACAATAGACGAATTTAACTATCCTGGATCTTTAATTACAACACAGGAGGATATGAAAAGAAATCCGTAGGTGTATTGTGATGGAAGATTCGCTGATGATATTACAATGCTGGCAGAAAGTGAAAAAGAACTGGAAGGATCTTTAAAGAAAATGGATAACATACTGGAAAGCAATTATAAAATGACATTAAATGTAAAAAAATACCAAAATTATGGCATGCAATAAGAAACCGGAAACGATACAGCCTATCTGTATAAAACTCAACCAAGTAAAACTAGAAGTGGTTAGGGAGTTTTCGTATCTGGGAAGTATTATAACTCAAGACGGAAGAAGCACTAAGGATATAAAATCGAAAATATCTCACGGAAAAACAGCGTTTACCAAGAAGAAGTCGATACTAATCTCGAAATTAATACCAATAGAAAAAATAAAAAGGTTTCTAGAATGTTTTGTTTGGAACCTGTACGGCTGCGAAACGTGGACTCTATCTACCGGTAATAAACAAAAACTGAAATGCTTTTGAAATGTGGTGAATGTCAGGTAGACAGACAAAATCTCACTAATATAGAAGTACTAAACAAAGCGGAAACGAAGAAACATTTTTTTTTAAAGTAATTATCAGGAGACGGAATCAATTGGTTGGGCATATTTTGACGCACGATACTCTCATGAAAACCATAATGGAAGGAATTGTATACGGAAAAAACCCCAGAGGAAGATTTCGCCGCCACGAATATATGACGTAGATTATAGAATACTTGGAATGTAACAACTACACGGAACTGAAGAGGTTATCAGGAAATAGAGAAAAATGGCGGGGCTTCTAGAAAACAATCTACGGATTCGCAACAAAAGATGGTAAAAATAATTCATTAAATTCAACGATAAATTTTGATAAAGAACTAATGTTAAGCAATGTATTATTCAATTTTATATTAGAACGTTTTTATTTTTCTGATTATTTAATGTAATTATTCACGTATGAACTTTACATTGTTAACTTGTAGATATTATTTTATTATGTTAGAATGATCGAGTCTTAATCTAGTTCAAATGGTAAGGTGTATTGTTTATTGTATATGCTTGATAATGACGTAATTGTCGATAAGCTTTGCATTCATAAAAAATTGTTATAGTCGTTAAATTTATTTTCGTTTTGTTTTAATAATTCATAAAATCACTACTCTCCGATACATCAGCATTAAACGTTTGATAAAATGATATTGAAATACTGCAATCAGTATCGAATTATTTTTCTGTGGGTTCTTTTATTATATCAGAAGTGCGCGGAACTTGCGAGTAGCATCGTTTTAATACTTACTTTGTTTCGATCTATTTAGCGTAATTCTGTGAAGTTGAAATAATAAATTCCTAACGCAATTACGGGAACAACCGAAAGGCTAACTTACTTTCTAGTAATACACTATCACGACCAGTTCTTAATAACGCATGTATTCCTTAGTCCGAAGAATTAAAATACTTAGGGGTTAACCTTCATCAGCCACATAAACCGGGCTGTAGATGGTGCATACAAAAGCATCTTGATGCTTTTTAACATATTTCATCGGAGGGTTCATATCTTAATATTGTCAACAAAAAGTTGATTTACTACTATAATTCGGCCGAGGTTAACATATACGTGTTCAGTTCGGGTTTTAATCTTCGATAGTACTTATAAAAGGCTACAAGCTACAAAACTTGTGTTGCAAAATTATATTGAACGCATCTAGATATAAAAAAAAAAATCAACAGAGCACACACAATTAATCCTTCCAGATATTCGCTCGTTCGTTAATACAGCTTCGGCAAAATTTTATTCTAATCGTAAATTTTGCGATAGTAATTTAATTAACATAATTGGTGACTACGATATAGCTGCCCTCCGCATTCGCTATACGCGTTACAAACATCGCCATTTTAAACATCGGTTACTTTAATTTGTTATTCTATTCTTAATAATTTAATATTTATTTTATAATTATGTCAACTTCGTAATTTATTTGCTATATAGCTATGAATGTTATATGTTATTTTATGTGCGAAATAAATAATAAATAAATAATAAATAAATAATAAATAAATAATAAATAAATACCTGTTGTTGTTGTAAACAAATAACGAAAATCTTAGAATAAGAATTTTGACAAGAAAAACGGTTTAATTGATAAAATATGCACTGTATCGTAGAATTTCTATTTTCATTGTTTAATTACTTGTATATTCTAATTTTTTAAATGTTTATTACCATCAACACTGAAAATACCATCCGTATTAATGTTGGATGATACTCTGGAAGTAGGACGTTTATTTCGTGCTCCGCTTTTTTGATGTTCATCTTCTTGCTTTTCTATTAAACGTTGTAATAAAATTTACATTCTGCTCTGTAATTTACCGTTTTTTTTGCATTTTCGAAACTCCAGTTACGTTTGCTTTTTCGACCATTCGAAACTAAAAATTTGAGAAAATTACAAATATCTATCTTAAATTCTCGCTCTATTAAATATGTGTAATATACTACTATATTTAAATAGTTACCCATTTTAAATCTAATTTCTCGTTACCTTTCTTACAAGTTAATTTTTTTTAAATAAAAAACTTAAAAAAAAAAATTATTTTCCAAAATACCTTTAACAAAAAATTATTAAGTATTATTCACACCACTCGTATTATAATAATAATTTTTTTCAAATTATTCGTACGACAAACTGTAGTTAAAATAAAGACCATCGACTCGAAAATTGGTGGGGTACGTTGCCTTAATCGATCTTTTGAAAAATTGATAGATTACCGATCACACGGTTCATCCTGAACAAGCCAATTAGTTTGCCATCGCCTTCTCCTGATTTTTTTTCCCCCCGGCATGCTAGTACTCATTTACCACCTAATTGTACGGATAGCTGAGACGACTAGAGGTCTTTTTACAATGAAAAATTCTTATTTCTGATGAAATTTGAACTCAGATCGTACTAAGGCATTACCCCTACGTCATAAGGATCTTTTTAACAGAATGTACGATAGGATTTCTGAAACCACGAATTTCATCTTCGTGACTTTATATACGTTTGCGTATAAATTTTTGCCGAGTTGTTCTCAATTTTTTTAAAATTTCAATCGATAAAACACCGTTTTACATGATTTATTATACTCTCAAAAAAAAAAAAAAAAACGGTAAATGTTCGTTACATTTCATTATCATCTGATCTGTAGGCGATTTTAAATATTTAATTGATAGGCGAGATATAAATATCGAATCGTTCTGAAGTATACAATTAAAATTTTGCGGGAATTGCTGCACGTAATTCTAAAATCTACTAGCGTGAAATGTGATAATGTCATATAAAACAATGATAAATAAATTAAAGGAGGTGCCAAAAGAGAGATAGTAATATAAATATTTAGATCGGTGAATCGAGAAGAAAATTATAGAAACCGGGAAATATACCAACACGGGTTTAATTAAAAAAATATTACAAAAAGACTTTACGCAAATACAAGAAATTGAATAGAACAGATTCACAGAAACATTATTTAATTATATACTGGAATTGAAAATAAATGTCGTGTAATATACAGAGATAAAAAAGAACACGGAAGAACCAAATATTTTTATCATTTTTATGCTTTACCCTGAGGTGTAGAAGAACTATTAATATTAAATTAGAAACCGATGGAATGTAAAAGTTTCGTATAAATACGAAAAAAAAAAAGAAAGAAGGAAGAACTGACAGTTTTAGGATCGAAGGAAAGAAGAGAAGGAAAAATGAAAGGATATTAATGTTCTGGAAAACGTAATTCTGCAGAAGCTAATTGAAAATAATAATTATACAATATTTCAATATTTTCGATCCTATCATATGAAGCATAAACCTGGGTTCTACGCGAGCGCGAGATAAATAAAAAATCGACACCTTTGAAAGATGCGCATATGTGGCGGAATGCTGGAAATTCCATACACAACACAGAGATTAAATATATAGGCTCTGGAAGATATAAATGTTAAACGGTTCCTTCGATAGAAAAACCTTCAGATATTACGAATGTATCACACGAAAAAATAGGAGTAAACTAATAAAAGGGAATAGAAGTACAATTCCGCGGATAGGATATTAGTACGAAACTTATTGGATTAATAAGTACTGAAGCTATAATTAAGATCTGTGAAATACGGTCGGGTGAAGCGAAATAGAAAAATTGCATCAGATGCATTAATGTAGAAGTCACGTTATTCAGCCACTAATTATGATTATATATATATATGTAATACCTGATTTCATTGTAGTCATTCGTTATACTGTTTTATCGAATGCTATCTATTAACCAATCTGCAACGGAATTCATACAGCGTAACGCAATATTGAACTGTAAATTTTAAACGAAGCGAAAATTATTCCATCTCTCTCACATACCCACACACGCACACAAACATCCACAGATACACATTGTCTTTTTTAGTCTGGTACACTTACTCGTTTAAACGGTTGAATCTACATTTTTCTGTCTGTTTAAGCTTTTGGTATGTAATCTTCGACAAACTTCCAAATTTTCTCAAAGATTAGTATCGATTTCCGACCATCGTGACGATACTCGCGTATTCTTCTAAAATTAATTCGATCGACTAATTTTTTTTTATTAATTTTTTATTTATTCTTTAGTTCTTGATTAAATTTTGACCAAGTTAAAATTCGAATAAAACAGATGGGCTAAACGATCATTAATCACGATTAAAAACATTAAGTCTAAATTTTTAATAAACATACACAAATCCACACACTATCACACATGTGTATGTGTGTGTGGTCCTAGTTGGACGATGTCTTACGACAGTTGGCCGAGTTAGGACATGTACAGAAGATTCGTGTAATTACGGCTGAAATGTGCCCCGAGAATAACGTAGAAATTAATCGCTTATATGTTTATCGTCATGGAAACTCCAAACAAATATTTTCACTTCGTTACCAGACGTAAACAATAGTCTTATATATACATACACTAGACTAGTCCGATATTATTTTAAAGCTCGGTACTCTACCGGCAATTCTATTACATCGATTTGGTTTTGGGAATCGATTTGAAACAAACAACAAATTCGTTCGGATTTTTTTTACATTAAACAGTCGAAATGGTACGATTATAATAATTATTATGATTATTATTACAGTTACGCGTATTCTTCGGTCATACAGCGAACAGTCTAATTCATAAATTTATATTAAGATTATACAGCGGACAATCATTATGATAAGAACAGATACTACACTTTGATCTTAGCCAACAGGCCGAGAAGCGATGCAGCCAATATTCTACCACTAAAATATAGAAGACAAACGCTCATGCTAAAATATTATATTAAACTACTGTCCACTCCATCCCACCCAGTCTACAATAACATAAAGGATAATAAATTACACCACCTGCATCAAAATAAACCTAATACTTCTAAATCTACAACCGTCCGGATTCATAACCTCTTAGATAGACTTCAATACACCTTACCCAAAATTTAAAAAAAAGTAACCTACCTAAATTACTCCCATGGATCAAAGTTACTGCAACGATAAATATGGGTAAAAATCCAACATCACCGCACATCTTGAAAAACTAAATTTAACGAAATTGTCAACAGAAACTACGGAAACTACACTCAAATATACACTGACGCCCTCTAAGACGCTAAACCAAAACCATTTCTGCTTACCTTATAAAGGGCAGAACACAAGCGTACCACCTACCCGCTGGGATATCTGTGTACACAGGTGAATTACTAGCTATATACAAGGCGTTAAAAAATATAGACAAAAAGAAACACGAAAATAACTTTATAATATGCTCCGACTCAATATCCGCTCTACAACAGATTCAAAAACTGATTAAAAATACTAACTTAGATATTGTAAACATAAAATTCATCATCCATAAACTCATACAGAAAAAAAATCAAATAGTGTTCCTTTGGACTCCAGCGCACTCGGGAATCACAGGAAATGAAATAGTTGATAAAGCTAACAAAACAAAATAAAAAAATATAAAAATGATAAGATCCGCACTCACAAATGATCTCTACTCAATCGTAACACAAAAAGTCAACACTTTATATCAACTGGGAGACCCAGTGCGCTCACACACATCTTTTTCAAATCAAACCAATTTTAGGACACTGAAAACCACAGAACAAAATAAAAAGCGCAACGAAGTAGCTATAACCAGATTACGAATAGGCCACACACTAAATACATCACAATACCTCAATACACCTGCTCCAAAATGCCAAACATGTAATACTCCAATAACAATAAACCGCATACTACTGAATTGTGCAAAATATGCAAACCATCGGAACGTAATATATCAACCAGTTCACTAGGAGAAATACTACAGGATGACTCTCAAAAAATAGATATATTATGAAAATTTCTTGCAGACACCGGATTAGTTAATGTCATATAACCCTACCCTTGTAAATAAAATAAAAAAATAAAAAAATTATTAAGACGATTTGTCAATATTTTTTCAGTCACCTTTTGATTTGAACAAATATTTTACATTTTTAAAAGTATTCTATCGATTGTTCAACCATTTTTCTTCTTCTTGGCGATTGCACGTTGTCCAATTCTGATTTTACAACATCCCGCAGAAAAACTTTTAATTAGCTCGTTATTAAATCGACGATTTTGTATGTACTACATTTGTTGAATGATTTTATAAAGGAAAAATCAACGTCCGTAATTATTAAATTTAATCAATGAACGGAAATTGAAATACTTGAGTCATAGAGTGAGAGGACCAAATTTCGAGATTCTGCGTGTAATCCTGCGAAGAAATATACTTTGCTCTCGAAATTTGTGGACAAAGGACTTTTTAAAATCGCTCACCAAATAAGATATTCCGAACTGTCGTGTCAAGAGAGCTGACACATCCATGGTAATCGCTAAACTTCTAAATGGAGACTGCGAATGAAGAAGACGGTAGCTGGACGAAAATCTAGCGTGAGTTAAGAAATCATTCTACCGGAACGAATAATAAATAAGGGAGAAAAATCACCGATTTGATATATATATTATAAAGATTTACGAATATCTTTCCAACGTGTGCACATCTTACTTCTATAATAATACAGACATTCGCGTATGAGTAAAATCGTCTGCATTAAAGAACTGTCTAAAATGTAAAAAGGAAATTAATCATGAATTCGGAGGTGTGAGATGAGCCTAATTCGCGCGTGAAAAATAACAAGGGGTAGACATCTTTAATTCTTGTCAGCTTTTTTTCGATTCTCAATGATGGAATCGCAATTTCCGACACAGTGTTGGTTCTCCGTTATTTCTTATCCTTTCACCCCATTTGTTATTCCAATTTGTTAATTTAATTAGTTTGATTTTTGTATCATCGATATGGTCTTGTCTGCGTTCGTTTATTTTCAAACGTTTCTCCTTACAGTACTCGTTTGACTGTGCTTCCTTCAAATGCCATGACCTATCTGGCGCATATGTGTTGCACTCAACGGATGTTCATGGACTCATATACTCCCTGTAATGAATAACTTCACGATTTTGTATAAAATCAACTTATGAGACCCCCGAAAAAATCATTGCTCGGAAACTTGATTTATAAAACCTAAGTTGTTTTCTGTATAATAACCGCACTTCATTTATAAAAAGAAAATGTGGAGGTATAACTGCTTTGCACGTTGATGTCTTAATAAAAAAATTTAAGTGATTATTATAAAAAAACTTATTTATTTGTATGTTGATATACCGGAGAGTAGTGATTTTATGAATTATAAACAAAACAAAATTATAACACGATTTAATCATTATAAAAGGTTTACAATAAAAAACTTTTACAGTGATTAAATCGTGTTATAATTTTGTTTCGTTTATAATTTATTTATTTAACTTGGAAATTGTTGCTGATTCACGGTTACATTTGTAATTAATTTCGGCATCCAATTTTGCCGTAAATGGAATAAAACTTCCGAGATGTAGAAACTATTATTTGTAAATTAATGTTATCTTACATTCCAAATATTGCAGTTTAGATTATAGATAGATACTAGCTCATTCAATACATCCAACAGTTTCCCAGATGGCGTTAACAATTCCATTGTCGAATTGGAAAACGAGTACAACGTCCATTAAATTATATACACGGATGACTCTATTAAATATTCCAAAAAGGGAGTATACAGCGGCGTTTTTTTTACCACAATCGAAGCACTTCCAGATTGTTATACACCGTATACAAGCTCATCATTTTTTTAATACAAATATATGCCATAAACGAAGCTGTTTCTTTTATCAGATTATATAGAAGAAAGAATATCTTACACGCTTACTCCTCGAGTGTCCTTTAACAACTGTAGAGACTCCCGGAATTTAAAATATGTATACTGAAACTCTCAATACGACACTACGTCCTGAAACATGGAACTTGAGTGAAATTTAAATGGGTCCTTGCCCATTGTGACGTCCACGAAATGAGATAACGGATGCGCTTACTCAATCATACTTGACCTCGGCTATTAATAAGCAAGTTAAATTACAATGGAGACAATACCAAAGCTTAAGAAAATATTCTACCATTCTTTTCAATCATATTTCGAATGCAAAAACTATTTAAAAAGTAAAAATATGCTTGACAGAAGATGTGATCAGGAAATATACGGTGTTTTGAATAACGCAAAGCGAAGTGCGCTTTTATTAAAAAAAAATTGCTGTTAAAAATGTAAATATAAAGGAAGAAAAAGTATAACAAAGGTATACGTTCGAGACTTACTTCTCTATGCCTCAGATGGACCATAAATAAAGAAAGACAACAACAACTGGATGCGTTCAAAATATGGTGTTGTAGAAAAATATAGACAGTATAAAAAATACGCAAATACTCCAAAACATCAACGAAAAAAAGATGCTTAATGAACATTATAAAAGATACGAAATGTGGCTGGATAGTACATATATTAAGAAACAACGGATATTTGACAAAAATAATAGAAGGATCAATAAATGTCAAGACAACAAGAGGAAGACTACGGCGAAAATTCATCACCTAGATAATAAAGGATACAAGTGTAGGGACGTACCAAATATTGAAAAAGATGGCACGGAGCAGAGCATTAAAAGTGTTATGCTTTACTGGCTCACTATCAATCGAAAGATTGAGGAATATAAAAAGAAGGTAAAAACCTTCAAATTCAAATTGCTTTACTCGTTCTAACACTTTTCATCTACTTACCTGTATCCGACTATCAACTTTTTTTATCCAATCTTAATATTTTGATTTTCTTTAGATTGATTTTTATTCTACATTTGATGTATCTCCAAATTACTATTGAAATTCTGCAGTTTTGCTTGTCTATTCACAGCTAGTACTATACCATTCGCATGTTCAATCATCTTGTCTTACTAAATTTTTTTTTTTTTTATTCTTCCATATTGTTAGGAATTTCGAAGTTACAGAAATAATTCTATTCCGTTTTTGTCTAAATAAAGTCATAAAATTATAATGAATGTTGTCTGACAAGTTTGTTGTTAGTTATAAAATTATTTATTCTATAGGTAATTAAGATTTCAGACAAGTTTAGTTTTTGTTATAGTGAATATATAAAAAAAATAACCTTTCCTCACTTTAATGCTTAGTAAATATTAGTTAAGGGAAATGTCACTGTTATGCTGTAAAAAGTGAACACATTCACAAAACATATTTATTAAAAAATAATTTTTAAAATAAAATTAAATACAAGAATTGTTTATTTAAAAAAATTGGTTTGTAAAATATGACTGTTAAAATATAGTCCTGGCTTGTGAAATTTAATTATTCAAATAATTGTTGATTGTAATCATTCATTAGAGAATTATTCAATTGTACGTTTGAAACAATGCCCAAAAAACAATTAATGCGTTCGGTATTTAAGATTTGAAAATTATTGTACAAAATATAAGAAAATTATTTATTTTATAAAATCAGGCACAACTGTTAT
This sequence comes from Coronaproctus castanopsis, assembly GCA_032883995.1. Taxonomy (NCBI): domain Eukaryota; kingdom Metazoa; phylum Arthropoda; class Insecta; order Hemiptera; family Monophlebidae; genus Coronaproctus; species Coronaproctus castanopsis. The sequence goes on from CM065053.1 coordinate 130,992,006, forward strand.
GTAATTAAAAAGTCATCCTATGATTCATGGGTTAATATCTTGAGCGATAATCATCAAAACTTTTCGTTGCAGTGAATATAACGTAATATACATAATTACGCGAGTGCGTATTTTAAGTTTTGGAGGTGCTCGTGTAATGTCCAATGTGTCAAGTCAATACAGTTCTACGTAAAAGTTTGTTATTTGAAATTGACTGTTTTGTTTAGTTAGTTATACATTATATTATATTTCGCTGAGAATGAGAAATAATGAATTGCGTGTTGATCAGGTAAGCAATCTATTTTTAATGATAGTATTTTGTTTCGCGTTCTTTTGTTGCACTTAGATACTATATGTTGGAGTATGTTTACTGTATTTTTAAATAATATAAACATCAGAATTTTCCTGGTGTGGTTTTTAACTATAAATAAATTTCTTATGTATTTTTTACAAAGTTGTTATGTTCACAGTAAGCAATTCCACTTGACTTTGAGGATCCGTAATAATCTAAAATGAATTATGTTGCTTATATTACAGTTTTCATTATATATCGCGTTATCCTCACACTTGGAAGAACAAGTTTTAGTCCCGAATATTTGTCTGCTGTTAATACCATCTTATTATTTGTTCAACAGATTTGGCGATTGTTTGGTTTGAGTGCGTTTTGGAATATTATATAGTTTTTCAAAAGTCAAAGTTAGTGCTTATAAAAATGTCAAGTTAATCCAATAAGTTCATGTTATTTAAAAAGGAAGAATTTAAGTGTATGCAACTATGTCCAGAAAAAACTGGTTTTAAAAAATATATATATATATTTCGATAGAAATGTGTAGGAGTGATTTTTTTTACATAAAGTACAATTTTTCGAGAAATTAAAAATTTTGAAAAACTATATCTTAACTGGAAATGTCGACACTGCCGCTATCTGTCAAAACAATGCTAATCTTACACAACTTATTTCCGATATCAGTTATACTGTCCATTCCTACATTTAGAAATATAATGACTTTACTTTCCGCAGAAAAAAAATTATCAGTCATCTGAGTGATGTGTTTTTCTCGTTTTTTCCTTTAATTATACTTCTACTAACCTAACCTAAATTTATGGAACACCTTCAATCTACCTTAATGTAGATAATTCTACCATATTCCAAGCTCTTTTCTTAAGAATTTTTTTTACGAAGGGTATTATAGCGGAGCAGTATGCAATGCATGGTAATATTCCTATCGAACAACACTATTTTTCTCATATCAATAGCAGAATTGCTATTTTCATTAAGACAAATATTGTATACACATACTCGTTTGTAGTGTGTATGTCATCGCGCTAAAAATTAAAATCATTGTTCTAATTGCAACATAATTTCTTTGCTCAAATTTTTTACCTTAAGTGTTTCACGTCTTGATTACATTTTTATTTACACGTTGCAGTTACTCATATGTGATAATGATTTTAAATAATCGAACTCATGGTCTGATTGAAAATTTATCAATGTTCTGATAATTAGTGCGTTATTACAACATTATGAATTGCAAAATTATATCGTTTACTTGTTTGTTTTTAAATAGCTTATTTGTTATGTTTGTAATTAAGTAGATAAAAAAATAAGAACGTATTTTTTACAAAATATGAATATTACAAGCATAAACGCATTTCTTAAACTAAATATTGTATCGTTCCCACAAAATAATATTTCTTAACCAATACGTTTACCAATTAAATGTTGAATATATTGAAGAGTAGTGATTTTATTAATTAATAATAAACCGAACAAAATATAACACAATCACTAAAAGTTTTATGACATAAAAAAGATGTAATAATTTTGGTGCGTGCTTGAAAATGACGTAACTGTCGAAAAGCTTCGCGATTAAAAAACTTTTAGTGATTGTGTTATATTTTGTTCGCTTTATTATTAATACGTTTACCAATAATTTTATATGAAATAGTGAAAAAATAATGTTGTTTACCAATAATTTTATATGAAATAGTGAAAAAATAATGTTATTTAGTTTTAAAATCGCTAGAAAAGTTTTAAATAAAAAGTCTGTATCGATAATAATAAATGGTTCAATATGTGTATGCACACATATACATCTATATACAGTCGTAAACAAAAGTAACAGTATATGCATAATTGAACAAATTAAAATATAAATGCGAAATTCAAAACATTATGCAACAGTAAATAATATACTACATAGATTTAATGCATCAACTAGAAATATTTATACGCTAATAATTTTAAGAAAAGGATATTTATTTATTATTTTACCACGCGACTATATATATGTTTTATGTATCTATGTTTATATTTTTGTACCTATGTCATGGACACTGATTGTCCATATTACCTATTCCATGTTAACAAACATTAAGAAATTTAGATATTTCCACTATGACCTCTTGTATATGCGGGGGTAATGTAGTATATCTTGCATAGTGCTAATTCGCGCGTCCCTTGGTTTACTTAATTGGTTTTGTAAACAGTGCAATTTGTAATATTGGCGAAAATTGTGTTCGACTAAACAGGTCTGGCATAAAGTATTTTTGATGAAATAACTTTGTATATTAAGAGCTTGTTGATCGGAAGTAGTAAATATCTTCTATAGAATAAAGGAAAGTGGATACTCATTTTTTATGAGCTGTGAAAACATCTTCATTTGCGTACTTTGTGAAAGTATGCCTATAGTTGAAAGTAACTTACCTAACATTTGACTTCCACTCAAGAGATTGATTATTATTTTTAATGTACTTGTTTAACACATGTATTCGTTTTGTGAACATTACCGTTCCAATTTTATTATAATTTAATTTTCCATTTATAGGAAAATTTATCAGTTGCTGCAGTTAACCTGTTGATGATAGTATAAACGCGCATGAAAAGCTATGTCATCTGCATAAAGGCTAAGATGAACACCATTAATTGTGAGTATATCATTTATTTATTTATATATGGTTCATATAACAGCTAATGTCAATTAAAATGCAAACACTGAAAAGTAAATAATTGAATAAAAGTATACAACTGAATTTAACCACAAAAAATTGTAAAAAATATTAAATTATTAAAATAACATAAAAAAGTATTTATACAACTGCATATAAAATATATAAACAGTCACTAACAATACACATTGGAATTTACATACACACAAGGAAAAAACAATTGTCCACGCATGGACACACATACACACACTCGCTAAACTGGAAAGTACTTACGTAATCCTACACATGAACAGAAATACATGTGTACACTAGTATACAGGAACGGAAATTTCAAACGTATTTGTGTATACGTATGGAAAAACATTACAATAATTTAAAATTATAAAATCAATAACTCAAACAAGTTGTCCACGAATCAATGCCAACACTTTTATATAAATCTGAAGTTTTACTAAACCAAAGAATCATATAAATATCTGCTTTTGAAAATGTATGTCTAAACACGGATGAGTTTTAAGTAATGAGTTGTACAGACGGAAAGTAGACACTAAGTGAATTGAAATGAAGATTAGTATCCGATCGCGGTTGGAAGAAACAGTGATTGATTCAATTTGATTCTAGTATTCATTCTATAGGTGTACTACATAACTAATTTACGAAGTCAAATATTTGTCATTAACGCGACTATTGCACAAAGAAATTTTAAAGTATAACGTCACATAAGAAATAATCTATGTGTTCTGGATAATACTTCATTATACGAAAAAATGTAATCTGAATCCTTTCTACATCTGTAGTATACTTATTATAAAGTGTATCACAAATTATCGAACAACACTCTGAGAACGAACAAAAGTTTTATATAGAGTATTTAATGTTCTTTGATCACTTAAGAATTTTGAGTTCCTTATGACGAATCCAAGAACTGAGTAAGCATGTCGAGTAATATGAATTTATCGAGAAACTCCTATCAAGGTATACTACAAGATTACGAACATGAACGACCCTTTCACAATATTATTATCAAGATTGTAATTAAATGTAAGTTTATTTATATTGTGTCCAAAAGATAATTTAACGCATTTAGTATAATTGATGGAAAGCCCATTACGCCTACTCCATATAGTAAGGTTATCTAAGTCTCTTTGAAGAGCTGAGCAATCAATCAATCAGTATACTGGCCTATAAATTTTCAGGTGATCTGCAAATAATACAAATTTAGAATTTAAGCTACTTGCCTGTATCGTTAATAAGAGTAATAAATAATAGAGGTCCGAGGTTAGATTCTTGAGGAACACCCGAAATCAGCGTGTACTCATACGAATAATAGCCATTTGGAACGTACATAACATATTCTCGATGTTAAATATAAACGAAAATAATACTTAAGTTTATTTAATAAGACAAAGTAACTGATATTATGAAATGTTTTCGCAAAATCTGTGTAAACACTATCTACCTGAAGTTCCATTCGGTTAACTGATTAATGCAACTATGTAAATCATGAATAAAAATGGACCAAGGACGTTTTTTTGTGGCACTCCTGCTGTAGCGGGTTTTGTTTTAGATTTCAGATTTTTGATTTTGACATAGAATTTTCTGTTTGATAAGTAGAATTTTAGTATAAAGATCAGATAATGTAGGAATCCGTATTTAATTAATTTATACAGGATTCCATCGTGCCAATTATTGTCGAAAGCTTTTTCAGTGTCTAGCATTTCTAAGGCATTATGCCTACTTAAATTGAAGTCATCTGTAATTTGGTCGTAGGTTTTTATTAGTTAAGTGGTGGTATTTAAATTTGGCTGAAAACTATATTGGAGACTTTATTTATCATTGTATTTTCCTAATCTAACTAGTAGTATATTTTCCAAAGTTTTACTTATATTGGCTAATAGGTCGTATATTCTTCAACAAATGGGCATACATACCCGGTTTGGAAAGTGGTAAAAAGTTATCGACGTTCTCCACAGTGCAGGATAATAAAGTAGATGTAAACAGAAGTTAAACATCGTTGTGAGGGCAGAAATTCCCTTTTTTTTGATAATTTTTTAATCATTCTGATAGTTATTTTCTCATGACGCTGGAATGTGTGTTTAGTGATTTAATGCCTTTTTTAGCCTCTTGTTAGACCAGCACATAGAGTAAACGGATTATTAATTATAAATATATTTGCTGTTTGTCTTATTTTCTGCTTATGACAACCCGTGAACATAATGTCGTTTTCTTTATGTATATTTCGAATATAATCAGCATTTAACTGGACTTTAACTCGTGAGAGTACACGATATTATCGACGCTGTGGGATCTTCTAATAGGGAACAAGTTAAGTTGCCCTTGAGAATAGTATTTACTTATTTTGCATAAACTATTACTTGTTTCCGATATATTTTTAAGGTTATATTGAAGATTTTTTCAACCAATTGTGACACTTTTGATGAATTATTCTGAAATAATTTTTTATTTTAATTATTTTTAACATCCTCTAAAACCAGGAAACTATTATTTCCAGCTGATGTTAAAGGTATTAAAGACAACAAATGTTTTGAATGTGCTGAACAGAAGGATTAAAAATATTCGAGTTAAAGTAACGAATATATTTTCTATATAGAGCAGTGTGTGGACATTATTAGGTATTGTAAGTTCATATTATATATGTTACTGTTTTTTTTTTCAGTTTGCTTTAGAATAATAATTTGTTTTGTGTCCGAATATTTTAATGGGTCACGGAAAGAAAAAATTTTTGGAATATCGACAGAAGATAGTTTTGTTACTGACGACTCAATTATTTCAAAATTTTTAACAATGGCTAAGTTAATGTTACCTGGTTTAAAACACTAGTTACCGGAGAGGATTTCAGTCGAAAGTTTAAAATAAAAGATGAATTTAACAATTCATTGCCTGCCCTATCCTATTAATCAATCCCCAGCAGGGTGTTTTTCATTAGGATCACCGACTACTATTACGGATTTTGTGACAGATTCAAAACTTACAGGTGAAACAGACGGAGACTCCAAAGGCAACAAATGTTTCGAATGTGCTTAATTTTTGGTTACATTGCACGTATTGATACATAAGTAAGGCCACCTCGTCGGTTCTGTTAGTTTTAATTTTGCAAAATATCTGATAATTCAGAATTGATAGGGAAATGTTCAGCAACCTTAGTTTCAGAGATTGTTCCTATTTTAGCATTGTTAAAATATTCTAGTTCTTTCATTTTGTGGACAATAAAGCTCACATTTCATCCGATAACGTCCACATCAGTATTAGTTGTGAAAATGAATAAATTAATCTATTAAAGAGGCGTCAGTGACATATTCGATAATAGTAGTTTTTATGTGAAAATGTCGGAACTAAATAAAATAATATTTTTTAAACATAAAATTATTCGATTAAAACCAGTTGTATTAATAGTGTTAATATTATTATCTGTTAAATATATTGGAGAAATATAATTATCCTTCACATTATTATTTCCGCGTTGCACAGGCCCCGTTTTCACTTACGTTATGTGCCAGCCTATTTGCCAGTGATTTCCTTATTATTTAAGTTACTATTATCACCGAGTACATTGCAATTTTTTGCGTTATCCAAATAATTAAAATTTAGCTTATTACTATTACAGGTTGTTCCCGGTTTATGTAAATGATTTTTTATTTGATATAATTTTAAATATTCTATTATAAACTGCACGACTTTTAGAGTTTGAGGAATGATAACTGTTACAGCTCGTGCATTTAAGTATAGCATAATTCGTGCAATTTAAAGAATGGCCCATATTTTGAACATTTACAATTTTTGAAACAATTATATACCACTTGTAAGTAGTTTTGACAGTTAGAACATTGTAAATTTCAGTAATACAGTATTTCTTTAATGCTAAGTGCATTTTTCACATTACTATAATTACAGTGAAAATAGGTAAATTTACACTTGTGTTATTTTCGGTATTTTTTCATGTAAATGTTTTTTTTTAATTATTGTACCGGCTATAATTGGCCACAAACAATACTGCACAAAAACAAAACAAAAATAGAGAAAGCGGCAAGTTATTGACAGTATATATTTAATAAATAAAATCGTAATATATATTACTATTAACCAAAAGTACGTTAGACCGAGTTGAATGTACATAAGAAATTATAAAGTTATTTGTAAAAACTTCTGATTGTTAAAATAATTAATAACCGAGCCTTTTAATGATATATCGATTTAAAATAAATAGATTATATATAATAACAATAATAAAAAATAATATGTATAAAATATGTGCTTAAAAATTAACATTTACCACATCTACTTCAAAATTGAGATGTTTGTCAATACGTACTATCATAGCCGTCATTAATAGAAAGTCACGCTTTGGTGAAAATTGGCAACATGGCGAGGAGGCCTAACCTGTTGATATCTGTGTTGTCTTGTTGTATATCCTAAAATATTTAATTTTCTATTGAAATCATTTGCTGCTCCCAGCTTTAAGTTTGACAGTTCGATTTGATTTTTAATATTTTATCAATTAGTGCTTATACTAATCGTAAAATAAAATTCGTGTTTTGACGGTTCTTTTGTAAAAATTAACCTGTTTTGCTTATATCTTGCTTCATTGTTCGTCGTTTAGATGAGGGTTATAATATTAAAACGAAATGTAAATTTATAATAAAGTTAATATTTTATATTCGAATTGTTAAATTATAATACTTTATTATTTTACTAAAAAAACCATTTTCAATTTTGTAAAAATTCCGAATAAATATTGCGTGCCTGGATGCAAGAATAACTGTAGCTCATTTCTAAAACATTTAAATAATAAGGCGGTAAGTGTTTTTAAATTTTTGAACGATATTGCTCTTAAATTGCGAATAAAAGCAATTCGTAGGAAGAATTTTGAGCCGTCAAATTTTAGTGTAATTATGTAAACTGCATTTCACTTTGTCCGTTTTTATTTATGATAAATATTTGCAACCTGATTGGATTTGAACAGGCCACGGTTAAGGAATGAGGCAATTCCAAGCATTTTTCCTAACTTACCTTTTTATTTATCTAAATAAAAGGTAAAAGAGAACAAATCCGAGAGTCTGATGACAAAATATTTTTAAGTTGGAAAATGATAAAAACTAGAATGTTTAAATGTCAATTTAATTACTGATTTTTCAACTCTTAATTCAGTTCAAAGATAAAATTGATCTTAGCGATTGGGAATTTAACGTTTTTGATGATAAGGTGTATTTTTTCGATTGTTTGATGATGCACTAACGATTGGAACATTTGTATGTGTTTTTAAAAAAAAACGTTACTGTTTATGTTAGAAGTCAGGGACGGATTAAAGGTTCACGAGGCCCGGGGCTAATATGCAAATGTGAGGCCCCCCCACCTTAGCAATAAAAATGTAATGTAAAAAGTTGCTTATATGAAAAATAAGGATAAGATTAAAATATCAACATTACTTTTATTAAATAGGTATAATATTATTACATTGATGTACAGACATATTCCAATTAAATTATACTTACAAAAATAATATATTTAATTAAACATTTTTTTCCTTGCTTTTTTTTTGGCGAAGTCATTAATTATGTCGGTAAAATCTAAAGATCTCAGTAAGTCTTTTTCAATGCACATGATCGTCAAAGCCGAAAGTCGATCTTCTAACATTAACGATCTGTACATGTTTTTTATTCTTTTTAATACAGAAAAAGATCGCTCGGACTCAGTATTGGCTATCGGAATAGTTACAAATAATCTGTAAGCAATAAAAATATTTGGAAAAATATCGGTAATTTTAGATTCCATCATCCAATTCATTACATTTAATGAATATAAAGTGTTATCATTGTGCTCGTAATTTGAAAAAAAGCCCATTTGTTGATTTTTTAATAACGGTATAAATTGCTCAAGCTCATTTAATAAATTTATTTCTAAATCTTTGGAATAGACGTCGACTAAATTTTTTGCTTTGAGACGAATTTCATTTTCATCCATAAATAGTAATTTTGTTAAAAAACCAAAAATATTTATTACATACTTATAGGCTTCATGCCTTTTTTCAAGTTCGGCAGATAATTTATCTATGATGACATAAAAAGTATGTACTCGAAATGCATCAGAACTACTTTGATTGACAACATGCTTTTCACCACTAGATAATTTTTTAGTTATTATTCTTTTTTTTGCCTGAGTGTAGTTTTGATTAATCAAGCAACTTAATTGCTTAGCTTCTATTTCTATTTCGCAAAATTTTTCTCGCAAGTTTTTAATATAATCTATTAAAGAAGTGAACATATTACACGCTATATCTAAATCTAAATCTACTTTTTGAAAATATTTGTTAACAATATTAAATTTGTTAAGGATTCGATTCCACAGTATCGCCATAAATGCATTTTCATATTTAACTATATTTTTTAATAAAGATTCTGCTTCATTTCGCGTGTCTAATTTTTGTTCCGTATCTTCCAGCAAAATGGTTAGTGCCTTATGAATACCATCAAAATTTTTTACATAGTCTCTTGAAGCATCTCCTCTAGCAGACCATCTTGTTGTTGATAAGCTTGAAAGTTTAGATTGCTCCATTGACAAAATATTCCATCGATGTGTTGATGCAGTAAAAAATGAATAAAGCCGCTGAAGAAGACCAAAAAAATTGATAGAATGTAGGCATTCATTTACACTGTTCTCACCTACCAAGTTGAGAGAATGTCCAACACAAGGAACATAAAAAGCTAAATTATTTTTTTCTTTTAACCAAGCTTGTAGGCCTGAATATTTGCCAGACATGTTTGCTGCGTTATCATATGTTTGTGCACGACAATCAGCAATATTTATGTTATTATTTTTTAATAATTCAAAAATTTCGCAACTCAGTGATTTTCCGGTGTGGCTTTTAATCGGCAAAAAACAAAAAAATCGTTCATAGATACTTCCATCCAAATAATAGCGGAAAATCACAGACAATTGATCTACGTGAGTAATGTCAGGCGTAGAATCAAGTACGAGACCCCAATATTTCGCCGCTTTTATCTCTCCTATTATATGGTTTGATATTCCTTCACCAATCGATGTAATAAACTCTTCGTAAATAGTTTTCGATAAATAAGAGACATTTCCTTTACCTTTATTTCCGTAGGTATCGATATGGTTTTTTAAAAAAGGGTCGAATTGACTTATCAATTCCAAAATTCCTAAAAAATTACCATTGCCAGGTGACCCTATTTTTTCATCAGTTCCACGTAATGCAAGACCTCTTTCAGCTAAATATATAATCACCGCAATCACTCTTTTCAAAACCTCGGTCCAATAATTAATTTCATTTCGCATTACACTTATCATCGCATTATCCACATGCGAATCTCTTTGTAAAAAATTAACCCAATCAATCATGCTTTTATTGTGTTCTCTACTGTTTTCGTGACTGCAAATAAATTCTTCTCCTTTTTTCCAATTTGAAAAACCTTTAACGAAAACGTTATCACAAACCACAGAGAACATTTTACAAGCGAAGCAATATATATTTCCTGTTGACTCGGAAAATATCAACCATTTTCTTTCGCATTTTTCTCCATTATTCAAGTTTCGCCAGTAATATTTTGAACTAAAATATCTATTCTGATTAGTATATTCACGCTTCGAAGATTCAAAAGAGGCATCTTTATTTTGAAAAAAAGAATAGTCTTTCATTGTATATTTTTTTCTGTCGTCATCCTTAAATTCGATAGGCCACAGTGCCGGATCCTTTAATACAATACCTAAAAACAATTGATTTGATAATATTCGGAATAAAATTTGATAAATAATACTTTTATTATTTTATACATAACATATTGTTTGTTTCTAATAAAAATAAATATTTTTTATTTTATGGCTTTGTATCATAACATAAATATTGCTTTTTCATATTACTGTTTTCATACATACATAAATAAAAAAACCCGAAATAATGCATAAATAAAAAAAATAAAAAAAGCGGCGTTCCGCATTCAAAGACCCAAAATATCGCTAAAACAGCATACAATGTAAACTAAGCTTTTTAATAATCAATAGGTACGTTGATCCGCACAACATATTTACCAAACAAAATTCCCAATACTAATCATAAAAATACTGGAGAGAATAGTTTTTTTTTAATAAATACCTGTAGTATCTCTTTTGTCATTCGAGCTAGATGAATCAACATTTGCATGTGTTTCAATAGTTTCGTCCGGTTGCAGATTGTTTTTATAATTATCGCTATTAATCGGAATATCACATAAAACTTCTTTATCGCCACTTGTGATCGATTGATCTTTTTCAATGTTGTCTGTATCGCGAATTTCGTTTTCAATTAATTTTTCACTATTTTTTTTAGATTCTGTTGGAAAAAAACTTGTTAATCTCGGTAATTTATTTACAAACTCTTCTCTTTCTGCTACTTTTCTTCTTTTTTGCGCTCCGCTTTCAAATTTTCGAGACATTTCAAAAATATACCACTGAATAAATATCTAAACTACACAAAAAGTTTTTAACTTGGTACAGTTCAACTGCTATGTTACGAATCGTACGGTGCACGTAAAAATATGCACGATCGTGTAAAACAATTGACGTTTGACATCGTGTTAGGTTAGGCGCATACGCGCGTTTTTAGTACGTTTCATCAACGTGAAAAAAAAACGTCGTGTTTTGAGAATATCTGCTTACCATGCAATTAGCGTGAGAAACGCACGAAAAAACGCAGCAAGCCGCACACGGACGGATTTAGTTCGTTTGCGTTCCGTTTTTAATTTCTGAGTATATTTGTGCGCATATATATCACACGTATATATCCGGTTCACACACGCTGGATGCCACTCGATAAAAGCGTATTGTACAATTTCATAACTAGTTTTTCTAATTATACAAATCATATATTTCTCATATCATTACATATAGTATACTATTTTTTGTTGAGTTATACTCAAAAATATATTCTTCACCTTATGAGGCCCCCCTTAGAAGTGAGGCCCGGGGCTATAGCCCCTTTTAGCCCCCCCTTAATCCGTCCCTGTTAGAAGTAACAAGCAAATTGAAAACGATCTAAAGTAGATTTTACCATTTGATTTAAAATTGACTAGGTGGTCGCAATTAATAAATATTTTATCGTTTATAAGAATTTTACTGTAAATTCACGATCAGTTAACAATATTTTAGGGGAAGTTGTTGATATTTTGTCCGTAGCAAATAAGAAAGCTATTAAGATGTTAATAAATTAGTACAATTAGAAATTATTCGCTTGCAGAATTGAAGGAAAATTTTAATTTTGATAATAACGACAAAAACGATTATTTCGAAACCAACATGTGATGTAAAAAACTTATTTTCGAAACGAATTATTTACAGTGCTATGAAGTAATCAATTCTGTAAATGTATATATCTCAGGATATGCATCACATTCTTTTTTCAACAAATTGGAATGTTCACAGTGTGCTAGCATTATTTAAGAAAATAAAGGCATTTTTGTAAATGATCAATATTTTGATACTTTGCAAAGAAATGGATTGTCAATTATAATTGAATTGGTAATGTCTGTTTTAGTCACATGTTTCAATATTTTGATACTTTGCAAAGAAATAGATTGTCAATTACAACTGAATTGGTAATGTCTGTTTTAGTCACATGTGTTCCATTTTAGAATTTATTGTAAATGATGATACATGTTTGTATAAACTTCTGAAAACTCTTCTTTGCAAACCAACAATATATAGTACTGAAAATGAAGACTTCTAATTTTTAAAAACATGCAGTTATTGTTCATTACTATTTAATAAACTGTGTTCAATTTTCGCTAATATATTATTAAATATTTTTTTTTAATATGCACAGGATTTTCACCCAGATTGGTATTATATAATTATTGTAACCAAACGAATATGACCCGGAAAAAACTCGTATTAATGATGATTTGCTATTGAAAAGCTCGAAAATTATTAAATTGAGTACGCTTAAATAATTACTTTGACGGCTCCAACTGATCAATTAAATTACAGGTATATTTGACATTTCTTAATTGAATAAACGTATTTTAGCGTATATATGTATTATATATATATAATATATATGTATATATTACTAATACCGTTTTTAATGTAATTTTACTTTTTACACATAAGTAAATTAATACACATTACATATATAAATATAATAAATGTAACCTCGATTTAAGAGAGATAGTTTGGATTATGCTAAACGGCCTTTTAAGTAAGTAGAATGCGACGTTGCATTTTTATCAGCACGGATTTCTATTAATGACGGCTACGCATTATAATAACTTACATTTTGTACATTAAGTACTGAGTACTAAGTATAATTATAATATTGTCTTTGAAACTAATTCATCGAGTATTATTAATGTGTTTAATAAATTATTTTTATTTCTAAATTTTCCTTTTTTCCAATTTTTCCTTTTCGATTTTTTTTCTACATGTAAAATATAGTTTTGGTTAGTATTATTGTCAGGATTTAATTCTTTTTCATGTTTACCATATAATGATTTATTATCGTTGTTCTTATATGAATTTGAATGTTCATTAAATTTAAGTTTAAATTGTTTTTCTTTATAAATATTTTTTGACAATAACTACATTTTAATTTATTACCACATGAAGTTTTAATTTATTTCTATCTTATATTAAGTTATTGTCAATAGATGTTAACAGTGGTTTATTATTACTTACTGCTACCTGAATATTACATTAAACTATTTGTTGTAACTTTCTACACAATATTCGTCCAGTAACTAATGTAGTCTTCATAAAATTTTTATTAAACATGGTTTTTGTTACGTACGTGTTCTGTTTGATTCTCGACTTCTAATTCAACTTTTCAAAATTGCCGTGTACAATTTGTTTTAAACGCATCTAGTCATGAAAAATTATACTCTAAATATTTCTTTTAGTATTATATTTTCATCTATTCCATTTCACCTATGTTGTCCAGTTGTATCATGTACCTGTTTAGATATGTTTTGTATGTTATGCTATACACTGACATTTGATGTTTGTATTGATTGTGTATTTTTGATGTTTGCCTATTGTTAACAGGGAATTTGAAACTTTGATATTGGAAGTATTTTGTTTAAATTAAATTTCGCTTGACAAAAGATGCGTTATTTTTTAAAAACATTTAATGATTTAATTAAATGATTTCAACGTAATACCAGATGTTCACCTAATTAAAGTGAAAATTTTTTGAAATATGCAAATTCCTTTTGAACTGTTTTTCTTGTTAACATTTCTTTCACTAGTAATTTCCATATTTTAGAACAATTATGAAGTATATTCAATGTGTTAATTACAGGAAACTTAGTGTTGCAATATGTGTTAGTTTTGTATTTTTTCGTTATGAGGTATAGAATTTTCATGTAACGAGTTTTTTTACTTGCTTTAAACGATTTATCAATTGTTTCATCATTTATATGTGTAAAATAATAAGAACTACATTGTACATCGCACTTTTTAATTGACCAACTTCCAATTTAGAATGTATACAAGCAACATTAAAAGTTACAACTAAACCATTAACACACTAACGTGTTATATTTCTATAAACAAAATTTAATAGTATTTAATCAATAATAATAATTTCCCAACACTTCCCAAAATTATTATTGTTCTTTGCATAGACCAAGTTCGTCTCTCATTCTGACACATTTGGTGGTTTCTAATCCTTTGGTTAATATATCCGCCTTCTGCTTTTTGGTAACAATATATTCCAGTCTGATTTTTCATATTTGATGTCCAAATGTTTAGTTCTAGTGTAATTTGTTGTGTTATTGGTAATTTTTATACAAGTTTGATTATCTTCATGACCATCATCTATTTTTATTCCCAAATCGGACAAAACACCAGATATCCACAACCATCATCTATTTTTATTCCCAAATCGGGCAAAACACCAGATATCCACATGCTTCTCTTGCACTTTCACTCAGCAATGTACTCAGATTCAGCAGTTAACAGTGTTACTAAATTTTGTTTTTTTGTTTTCCAATACACAAGGTTTCCGAAAACATTTATCAATATCCCTGATGTTGATCTTCGATCTTCATTTTTTCCCCAAGAAGCATCTACATAAACTTCGATTGGTCCACTATTAATATTTCGCTTATAACTGAGCCTCATTTGTTTAGTCCCTTTTAGGTACTTTAAGACTCTCTGTAAATACTGATACTTCTCTGGTGTGATGTTCTGTTGAAATTTGCTCAATACATTTATCAGGTCTACTATTCTGTATTATATATACTAGTGTACGTAATAATTTCTGATACTGTTTTTGCTTTATTTTGTCAGTATTTGAATTTTCATCTGTAAATTTCAAGTCTTTCTCTATTGGTGTCCGTTGTACTTTTGCATTTTCTAAATTAAAATCTTTTATGTATTTATCGATTAACTCCTCCTTACCCATTATAAGTACATCATTTATCTCTTTAATGTTAACTCCTAAAAATTTATTTACTGAACCAAAATCTTTAATAATAAAATAGTTCTTTATTTTAATTATTAATTCATCAATATCTGTTTTATTTTGTTCCACAATAAATAAATCATCGACGTAAACTTTTATGTAATTTTAATATATTACTTCCAAAGTCAATTCCACTTAATATATTTCTTCTTTCAAGTCACTATTCAAACAGGCTGTTTCTATGTCGATGTGTCTCATATGATAACCAAAATGATTAGCCACAGTTAACAATGTTCGAGCTGTAACTATACTTGCTACTGGAGCAAATGTATCACTATCATTTTTTATTTGGTAACCACATGTCACCAATCTTGCTTTTGGAACCTTTCCATCAGTAGTCATTTTGTGAATAAATACCCATTTGTTATCAACCAACTTTTGATTGTTATACTTCACTTCTTTCTATACATTATACTTTTTCACATGATCAAGTTCCCTTTTAATAGCTAACTTCCAAGCATCCTTTTCTTGTTCATTCAATTTTTCAATATCTTTCGGTACGGTATCAACAGAGAGTAAATAATCTTTTAAATATTCTGGTTTTTTTCTTGTCTCTAGTAGATTTTCTCACATCAGATTCCACATTTTTATCTGTTACTTTCTCTCTATCAATCTCTTCATTAATAATTTCTGTTTCTTCTACATTATTTACAGTCATGTATGGATGTATATCACTTTTTTCTGGTAACAGATAATTTTGAATTTTTCGATTTTTATTATTATTTTTTTTAATAGTTTATAGAAAAAATATATATTACAATTTTAGAATATATTCTAAATAAGTAATAACTATGATTAAAACTGAAATTATTAACATGTTACAGAGATAGCTCAATAGCTAAACACTGTTATTTATGAATATACCTGTATACTTACAACACACACACACACACCTATATATAACATATAGATATATACAGAAGTTTTTGCACTGTTTGTATAATTCTTCTGTTTGATGCTTCGGCGCAACCTCATAATTGAATTCCATACGTCGAAATGGGTCGTATAATGGTTTGGTAGATGAGTATTTTGTTTTCAAGCTTCGTCTTAAAGTGTCGCCCAATAAGCCAATAAATTTGTCGTATTTTTCCTCTGATTTGTTGAGCTTTCGCATCGATGTGAGCTCTCCAAGTTAGCTTGGCATCTAGATGTAGTCCCAAGTATATAGCCGTGTCAGCGCTAGATATTTTTGTTTATTTATATAAACTGCTTGATGGAAATCTTGTTTCCGCAAGGCAAAAGTGACATGGACAGATTTTTGCTCATTAAGCTTAATCTTCTAGTCCTTCGTCCATTTTGTTACATAATCCAAAGCATTCTGAAGATTTCGCGTTGCTTCGGCGTGTGATTCGCTGACTGACAATATTGCTGTATCATCAGCGAACATTGCAGTCGTAGTTTTTGGCGTTGGTGGTATGTCCAATGTGTACAGGAGGTGGTCCTAAGACACTACGTTGAGGTACCCCTGCACGTATTGGATAAAACATTGACTTCGCCAACATTTTCGTAAACACATTAAATAGGTCAGGAGATAGTAAACATCCCTGCCTTACCCCTTTACTTATAACTGTTTTTTTTTCGACTCAATGTTATTGAATTCGACAGTCACTTCCAAGGTACTCTGTCGAAAGCTTTTTCATCATCTATGAAAGCCACATATAATTTATGCCACTGTTTATCATGCGTTCATCTACTATATGTTGTAGAGCAATTATGTCGCGTGTTGAGCGGCCTTTCCTGAAACCATATTGATTCTCATCCAGGTATTGATCAATTTGATGCTCTAATCGCTTTTTAATTATCTTAGGTAGTATTTTAAACACGTGCGGTATTAATGTAATCGTCCTATAATCTTTGCAATATTTGCATCTCTTGTTTTTGGTATCAATCAATTAATCAATCAATCATCCGTTTCATCTCCATTGGGGATATCGTGACCATTATTTTTTGTTTTTTGAAACACGAGTCTACGCCATAGATCTCTGTTTTGCGCAGAACGAACGCATTGAAGGAAACTTCGGCCCATTGTTTTGCAGACCATGTCAGTCCATCTCATAGGCGGCCTGCCTCGTCTTTGACTTCCTTCCATGATACCTTGTATAATAGCTGTTTCCAACGTTCCTGCTCTGATGCTGTGGCCAAAATACTTAAGTATCCGTTTACGAACCACTGTTGATAATCTGTTCTGTATACCAACGTCCAACAGAATAGAGTCATTAGTTCTTTTCTCGGTCCATGAAACGCGTAGCAGCCTCCTCCAGCACCAACGCATCTATTTTCTTCATATCTGATTTTCAGATTGTCCATGTTTCCCAAGCGTATAAAAATACCGAGAACACGGAGCCTGTACTAAACGTATCTTTAAAGTTTTACTTATCGCTGAAATCGAGCCAGATTTTCTCCAGTCGTCCCATCGCACTGCGTGTTATTTGTGCTCTATGACGAATTTCAGTTTCGCATCCACCAGTATTTGCTATTATAGATCCCAGATATGTGAACCTATCTACAAATTCGTAGCCGGCTGTTTCACGAATTTCTGGCGTGTTGTTCTTGGGCCGATTTATTATCATAATCTTTGTTTTTGATTTGTTTATTATCAGGTTGTACTTAGCGCTGGTTATTTCTAATTGGTGTATTAAACTGGTCATGCTCTTTAAACTTATTAGTGTAGTGTCTCCGCATATCGAAGGTTTCCAACGTGTATTCCTCCAACTGAAATGCCATATTTCTTCTCCTTTTCAACTTTATTCCCGACATTATTGTCTAAAAATTCTTTTATAACTTCACGTATCACCCATTCTCCATATATATTAAATAATAATGGGGATAATATGCATCCTTGGCGAGCCCCGTTTAGGATGAAAGTTGTCTGAGGATATCGAATGATTCACGTGGACATTTGCTGTGGTTTCTTCATATAAA
The DNA here is from genome assembly GCA_032883995.1 of Coronaproctus castanopsis. Classification (NCBI taxonomy): domain Eukaryota; kingdom Metazoa; phylum Arthropoda; class Insecta; order Hemiptera; family Monophlebidae; genus Coronaproctus; species Coronaproctus castanopsis. The sequence continues at coordinate 131,010,328 of CM065053.1, forward strand.
AACCTGATTAACCACACAAGGTGCTTTGGGGCACCCATCTCAATCAAAATATGCCATAGCTTTTTCCATTGGACGCAATTGAACAGTTTTTTGTAATCGACAAAGCATAGCACCGTTTGCTTGTCGTATTCTCTCGTTTTTTCTATTATTTATCTGAGATTGATAATTTGTTCTCTTGTTCCCCTACCCCTGGAAAATCCTGCTTGTTCCTGTGGTATTTGCTTTTGAAGAAAAGTGTATAAGCGGTTATAAATAATTTTCAGTAACACCTTGCTTGCATGAGAGATCAATGATATGGTACGGTAATTTTCGTAATTTTTTGGAGATCATTTCTTGTGTAGTGTGATGTACGTTGACTGTGTCCAATCTATTGGCCACACTCCGGATCGCCAAATAGTGTTACATATATTCAAAAGGCTCCTTCTAACCTCTTTATTAATTTGTAATTAGTCCGCAGTATTGTTTTTTTTTTTTGCAATATTTCCACCAGACTTCCGTTATGTCTTTATTATTTGTTTTTAACTCTCCATTTTCATCTTCTATGATCTGTGTATTAATCTTGAACTCTTTTGAGATAGTACGTATTTTCTGAAAGAGAAGGCGTGTTTCATTATTTTCAGCAACGCTGGGCCAGCCAGATCGCATGGCACAACTTCAATTCTGTTATTAGACATTTCATGGTTTTCATGGGCAGATACTGTGGTGGTTTCCCCTTGCCTGCCACAGGATTTTCTGTTAGGGTTTATTCCCTTAGCCATTAGATAAAAATCCTAACTGCAAGGCAGCGGTTGTTTTCTGTCAGGGTTATCTCCCTTAGCCTTTAGATAAACATCCTAACCGCAAGGCAGCGGGTTGTTACTGAGGAGGTAACGATTTAATGCTTTTACGACGACCTAAATCCGCCGAGGGAGAGACAGTCATAGAATTTTTGCAGACTGTTAGTAGACAGGTTCTCAAGCTCTCCTTGACCTGTCACTACTGGAATCGTCTGCCAGAGACTTTCCACCAGTAGTCGCTCTTGGTTCACAACTGCTTATTGGTTATTCGCAGCTGGCCAGTATATCTACTGGTCATTCCACTATCCACCACCTGTAGACGCGCCCCGTTCCGGTTAGAGCTCCGGAAGAAGGTACATAGTACCCCCTGGGGGTTTGTATAGGGACTATAATTGATTGGCAGTGCTCTCAAAGCCTTGTTCCCTTCTTCATTATATTTTGTATCATATTAAATATGTTCTTTACTTTTTGGCCGCTTGCTTTCCATAATTCTGCTGGTATATTATCTATTCCTGTAGCTTTTGTTGTTTAGTAGTTGTTGTAAGGCCATTTAAAACTCTTATCGAAGTAGCATATCACTTTCCTCTTCTTACATATACATTTTGTTCATTGCCCATAAGTCTTCCATATATTGTTTCCAGGATTTCCGTAGAACTTTGACATGGCTTTCCATTGGTTTTATAAAGTGTACGTTTTTGTACACCAGTATCCCGTTTAAAAGTTTGCTTTATTTTTCTATACGCTATATCTATATGGTCTTTGTTTCGTAGGCCTTTCCACAATCCGCCACCTGTGGACGCGCCCTGTTCTGGTTACAGCTTCAGATTCCAGAAGGTACAAAAGTACCCCCGGTTGGATATGGTTTAGAACTGTATCTAATTTCAGTTTTCGATGACTAAAGTTAAATTTTTATAGAATTGTTCGAAAATTCAAAATGACCGCTGCTAATCTTTCCTTTTTTTTTTTGAAAATTTAATATAGAATTTTTTTAACGTATTTTTGATGGTTTTACAAATCATACACATATAGATTAGTTTATATATAGAAAATTATAATTAAAGGAATTTAAACAATTCTAAATTCACGATGATATATATACATATACATATATATATGTATATATTCTTTCTCTCTAGAATAGGCTAACTTAGGACCACGGTATTTCAACTGTTTAATTTATGTTTGTTTTGATTTCTTCTATATCCAGAATTGCCGCATTCACTGTCGATATTGTTATTTTCTTTCTTCGGTCCACTTTTTTCATGTGCACAATTTCGACTTGTCTTTGAATTTGCCATATTCTCCATTTCCTCAATAGATGACGGTCTTCGGTGTCATTCGGTTCAATATCAACTTCGTTTAAATCGCTTTCTACCTCCTGGAACAATTTCCATTTGTTGTTTGAATTCTGCAGGTACGTGAGTATTCGATTAATTAACCGTGTTCGGTTCGACCGCTTTATGTGTCCATAAAATCTAATTCGTCTTCTTTTCATAGTAGCCTTCCCGCATACTTGTATATTTCTTCATTAGATCTTGGCCTATATTCCTCTAGTTGGTTCTAAGATTCTTCGTAACACATTCCTATCTTTTTTATGTAATTCTTCGATCATGCACTTTGTATTTAGTGTCAAGCTTTCTGCTGTATATAGTACTTCGGGTTGAATGACTGCACAGTAATGTCGTAATTTCGCATTGCGCCACATACATTTATTGTTATAAACGTTCTTTGTCAATTGAAAAACTGCTTCTAATTTGTTAATTCTAGAACGTATTGTTGTTTTTTCTTGTATATTGGGTTCAGTACATCCACCCAGATATTTAAACTTATCTACTCTGCTATATTTTTTATTTCCAATTAATAAAAATCCAGACGCTGATTGTATGTTAGTGATGAATTTTGTTTTATCTTCCGAAATTTTGAGACCAGCCTTTGCCGCCTCTTTCTACAGTATTTTAACTTGTTTTATCGCGTGCTCTATTGTGTTAGCAAGAATCACTATATCATCAGCAAAAGCTAGACAATCAATTGTTAAATTATCTGATTCCGCTATCTACCTTTTCTTTTCCTAGACTTAAGCGCCATTTCGAATGATTTTTTCTTATACGTAGTTAAATAGATGCAACGATAGCCCATCCTCTTGTCTAGCACCAGTTCTGACATCGAATGCTTCAGATATTACTCCTCGGAATCTGACCTTTGATACGGTATTAATCAGGGTTCGTTGGATAATCATTCTAGCTTTATTGTCTAGACGCATTTCTTTTAAAATTGACAGTAAGGTCTTCCTATAAACCGAATTGTATGCTTTTTGAAAATCGACAAAGGTCGCTACAAATTTTTTCTGTCTTAATTTTACATAGGAAAAAATAAATTTTAGGTTCATAATCTGTTCAGTACAGCTTCGACCTTTCCTGAATCCCGCTTGGTATTCTCCTAATTGTGGTTCGAGTTGTTCCTCTGCTCTTGCTTGAATAGCTTTGACAAAATATTGTATGTTATGACAGAATGGAAATACCCCTCTATGGTTATTTACTTCTGTTTTATGGTCTTTTTAAAATATGGGATGGATTAGAGCTTATGTCCAATTATATGGTAATTTTGAGGTTTCCCAGACTATACTCATCAATTCTTTTAATTTATTTAACGTCTCATTATTAACATGTTTCCATAGTTCTGCAACAATTAAATCTTCACTGGGAGCTTTATTGTTCTTGAGCCATTGAATAATTTTTACAATTTTTTTTTCGTCGGTGGTTACAATCCGTGTTTTCCTTAAAACTAAATATTTCTTTCTATGGTTCGCAATTTAACAAAGATTCAAAGTATTCTGCGAGTATTCGACAATTATCATGGTCATTAAGGGCGATTTTTCCATTTTTGTCTTTAAGATGTAAGTTTGGCGATGTGTACTTCTTGATGTTGTTTTTAAAAATTCTGTGGAAGTCACGAACATTGTTCTTTTTTTAATAAATTCATTCTCGATTCTGATTAACTGACTTTTTTTCGAACGTACGCTTTACGTTCCATATGATTTTGGACGTTAGTTTCCTTTGCTCCGTAAATATTATTTTGTTCTTTCCATTCTTGTTTTGGTTCCATTTTTGCCAAGCATTCTGTCTTTGGTTTACACCGTCTCACATTCTTTATTCCACCTACTGTGTCTTCTTGTTTTGTTCATCAACATTGTTTCTTCAGCAGCCTTCACTACTCCAATTATTTGGGTTGGCTGTTTTTACTTTTGTTGCAAATTCTACATTATCTTTCAGTTTATCGTTGTCGAATTTCCTACAGTTTTTACCTGGACTTCGCTTGGTATTTTTTGGTACTAGCTTAACTTTTATCTTCGATAGATAGTGAATCGAGTCAATTTTAGCGTTTCTTAGAACTTTTACATTTTGTATTTCTGACTGTGCTTTTCGCGCAATACTACATGGTCTATTTGGAATTCTTCTAGCCTAGAATTTGGCGCTACCCATGTATATATATATATATAATATTATTTATATATATATATATATCATCATAATATTTCTTCCGGTCATGAGTAGCTCTGGTCCAGGTAAATCCTAATTTTTGTCAGAATTCCTAATCCCATCTCATATGCGGTCGTCGCTGGGGCCTTTTTTTCCCTTATGGGTACCACTGTGAGATTCTTGCTGTCCATCTTCTGTCTGTTCTTCTCATTATATGACCGGCCCACTGCCATTTTATTTTATTTTATTTATTCTTTCTATTATATCTGTTACTTTTGTTCTATCGCGAACCCATTCGATCGTTTTCCGATTTTTTTTTAGTGATTGATAGCATGCATCTCTCCATTGACCTCTGGGATAATTTGGAAAACATTTAACCAAGCGGGAGTATTCATTCTTAAAAGAAAAAATAAGAACTTCCGAACCAGATGCACATTTAGGGACCTCAATACATCGCGAAACACGCTAAGCGGACAAAAAAAAAATAATTCTTTCTTTAGTTGTTCGCCCTACATAGTCGGAACCCGGATACGGACAAGTTTGTAATAAACTTATTCAAACTGGTATTAACATATAACCATATATAGGCATGATAACATAACAAGAAAAGACGCAATAACATATTACACACACATGCAAATAAAATCATATAAAAGACTATACGTATCTCACATATGATCATTCGATCATGAATTTTATCGCGAGTGAGTCGTGTTCTACGTTAGATAGAGAAATTCGAGAAGACGAACTTGCATCAAAATCACAATTCTCTGAAGATAAACAAGAGCTAGTCGAGTTATTCAATCACTTGGGTTTTGAAATTGAAGAAGCAATAAAACGAGTAAGTACTAGCTATAATAAATTACAACACATATAATACATACATACATACATATACATATATATACAATATATTAAATATATTTTCAGACAAAAGCATACTACGACAACAAAGAGCACTGGGCACCGACAATACCACACACAAAAATATACGAAACATTATATAAAATAAAACAAAAAAACCGTAAATTATTAAAACATATTACACAAAAAGAAATTTTAAAACTAAAAACAGAACATTACAAAAAATTAGCAAAACAGTGCGATAATCATAAAAATATTATAAAAAGACTATATAAAACAGAAAAAGAATTACACACAGACGAAGAATTAACAGACACAGAAGAACAAGGATACGACACAGTAGATTAAATATTTATTTATGATAAACACAGACGACGCGTACTACATAATAGACGACGAAACACTTACACACATAAACAGTCCATTAACACAGGAAGAGGAAGACGAATTTGAAAAATATGAGTTGGAACTGGCAGGGACAATTAGAACATACGAGCGAGAATCCAAAAATAATATCGAAAAAGGGCATAGAAATACCTATAAGCCCACGTCGATATATAATACAATGGGAAAAACGACAACCAGGTCCCACGATATCGTGGACCAACGAACAACGAAATTCAATAGAAACACTAATCAAAGTGATGACAAAACAGAACCAATTATCCGGAACCACTATACCAATTAGAAACAAAAATAGAACTACTAAAGGACATAGAAACCGAGACAGTATATCTTCACATAACAAACATGTCTTCACAAATACGCAGGAAACTAATACAGAACATACACATGCGAGTAATGCAAACACACAACATAACAAATGTCATAATACAATATCAAAACGAAACATACCCACTCAACATGTACAAAGTGATGTCAATAACACAAGCAGTACATGTAATAGCAGACGCAGCATCAACACACACGATAGAACCGACGGAAATATCCTCACTACCTGCAAACATTATGATTGTGCTTGCACAAGTCATTGTAGAACCAACAAACGAAAATCCAGCGAACATAGAAGACATACGAAAAAACAAAAGCAACAAGACAACGAAACCATGGTTTCCACCAGAACACGTAAGGAAGACACGACAGACGGACCAACAACAACAGGAAATGACTCCGACTCAAGTAACACCTCCGACATCACCATTATCAGTAACAATTCAAGAGATTCAAACGACAGACAAACAAATACAAACAGACAATGGTACACGTTCATCTTATTTGACAGGCACAAACCAACAAACTGGCGACAACTTACAACACAAAAACGTGGGTGTCCAAGTTTCATTACAGCCGACCACGACGACCACATACACGTCATATGGAGGGGATCAACAGATGGAGGTAACCCAAAACGAACAAGAGACAGGATATGCAACTACCTTAGCACAACACCTGCTGGATACGTTAAAGCTACAACAACAACGCGCAAAGTTTACAATTGGAGGAATTTCGTACGTTATCTCTTCCGTTACGGTACGAGATCCCTCGAAAGGTTTGGAAATCACAATGAATCAGGATATTTAGAACTAAACACAGAACTACAAAAAGTCGGTCTATCGGATGAACATTATCCAGACGCACAAGAATACTGCACAGAATACATAGAAAACATAAAAGAACAAAAAAATACATATATAAATCAAACAAAACAATATAGAAACAACATGATAGAAACATTGTCAGATATTATACATAAATATAACATAACATCATTAATAGAGTGGCAAACTAAAATAAGTACAGCTGAAAAAACGGAAATTATGAAAAGTTACGGCATCCATTATAGAGAATACATTAAAGAATTATTATCAATAAAAAAAACACAAACAATAATAAAACTAAAACAATTATCACAAACACAATTGCTTTTGGATACATATAACGAAAATTTATACAACACAGATAACGTAAATTGGTTACACTATTATTTCAATGAACAACAAATTAATCCAGCCGAATTTTTAGCCTAGTTAGAAATTATAAAAACAAAACGATATAAAAAAATTAATGCATTTGTACTATTAGGACCTACTAATTCTGGTAAAAGTTTATTAATGGATTGTCTAATTAGACCATTCCAACCAGAATTAATACCCAGAGAAAATGATAAATCCTCATTTCATTTTGATCAACTTCCAATTGCTTCAGCTGCCTTATTTGAAGAGCCACTCATAACACCAACAAATGTAGGCACGTGGAAACTATTATTAGAAGGCGCACACATTAAAACAGATATTAAACACGGCAATAAACAAGAAATATCACGTATTCCTATATACATAACAACAGCTACACCAATTACAAACATGATTGACTCCAAAGAAGGAGAACAAATATTACAACGCGTAAAAATATTTACATTACCATGTTCCATACAACATAGAGATGACACATACACACAACTAAAACATTTTCAATGTAAAATTATTAATAAAGCACCAAACTACATAACATTACAAGATTTTTCGCACTTTTTCATGGAACATATAGAACACGCAAGTACACTAATCACTGAATTAGACACAACACATCAACACAACCCAGATTGCTCGGAACATTCATTATGGGAGACGCTAGTAACGAAGAACCTAGAAAACGAATAAAAAGAGATACACAGCAAGGAGGACTCACTATGAATTCGGCAGACACTAAAGATGGATACGGTCATGGGATATACGAAATACAGGTACAAATACAAATATATGTATATACCAACACATAATAATATACAATATGCAATAATATACTAAATAACATAATATATATTTTACAGACATTCAATCCATGGAATATTACACGTACATACAAACATTGTATCAAACAAATGTCATATATGGATATAAATTTTACAGATGATCAAAAACCTATAATCATACCATATCATTCAATGGCATTTTGGATGGGACATTATAAATCAACCGATATATATAATAAAACTATAGATATAGCTCAAGCACTAAGCTCAGAATTTCGGTTCGAATAAACAGTTATCATCTCGATCATTCTTATTTTTAGTAATTTATTCTCGATGAAATATGTTTAAATTAAAAGTATGATATCTAGCATGATATGAAACCAGTGATACTATTGTATAGTTCATTTCTACACCGTACATTGCTTACGAGAAAGAAAACAAATAGTAATTTTATTTTTACAAGCAATTATAATTATTTTTTGGCTATAAAATAATACAATTATTATATTACACAACGGTAAAATATAATTATAATAACCCGGTTATAATAAACATTTAAAATAACAGGGTATGTAGTAGGCGCGTTTAATACAAATAAATTAAAATTAATATACAATGTGCCCGGAAGATAAGCGTATTACATTTTCGAAAAAATTATTTACACGAACACCGTTATAATTAATGAAAGGTCATATATCGCAAAATTCTAAATGAGTAAAAGCTATTTAATCTATTTTTTAAAGATATAGTTTTTACATGTAATGATGTGAACAATAGTCATCGTGGCTCGTAGTATGTTGCAATCACGTATGAAATCATTTACGCCGATTTGAATTTATTTTTACTCACCCTCTTTATATATGGTATCCTAGAGAAGACGGACGGTTTTGTTTTTTGAATAGCGCAGTTGGTAACACTGATACAACGCAAACCGTGTGCTTCGTGTTTAGGGTACACAGGAGATTTGTTTTTGCCTTGTTTCAGTTATCATGGCACCCTAGCGCGCGTTTTGAGTGAAACGTTATTTTCGGCGCAAATCGATCAGGATAGTTCAAAAGAAATTTAAAGTTACGGTGTTTTTTTTTTTTGTAGGGATATCTTAAGAGTCTACGAAACACGTCCTCGAGATCTGAAAGACTTGAAAACTCGAATTATAGAAGAAATTTAAAACATTCAGCGACATTATGCTCGAAAGTGTTCGAAAATTTTGTAAAGAGTGATAATGGCGGTAATGTGAACGATATTCTGTTCCACGAATGACTGTAGCCTAATCTCTCGTTTTTCTATTTTTAAATTAAATTTCATTCTAAAATTTTCGCCGAACAACAAAACCGCGCCCGTCTTCTCTGGGTCACCCCATATATATATATATATATATATATGCCTTTGAGATGTGGATATGGCACAGAATGTTGAAAATACCATAGACGGAAAAGAAGACAAATGCCTAAATTCTGGAAGAGCTAAAGGTGGAACAGCGCCTTCACACTTTATGCCAACAGATAATCTCCTAAAACATTATGGACATATCATACGAAGAAATGAGAACAGCTTAGTAAAACTCGTAATAATTTGGCTGATAGAAGGGAAAAGAAGGAAAGGAAGACCTCCGACTCGGTGGATAGATCTGTCACGAATCGTACTGGCTTAACAAGAATTTAAACTAAAGTGGAAACACGAAATAGAGTCAGATGGAAAAAAATTATATCAAATGGGTTGAAATAGAGATCGCGATACTCAATCATTGAGTTACCGATGATGATATATATATATATATATAAAGAATATTCTTGTTAACTTAATAATTACACTCGTCTAATACATGATACTTAATTTCGTCGATTTCAGCGGATATATTTCGTTGGTCATTAAATTAAATTTTTGAAATTATACTTACAATTTCTTTGTTATTGAAAGTGTGTGTGTATATATATATAGTTTACGTTTCGTTTCGAAGATAAAATATTTTAATGTGGAGGGTATAGTTGCTCTTCTTTGTTAACAAAGCGTTAAGAAATACTAGAATTAATTATAATTTCAGTCACACGTATTTTATAAAAATTCTAATTCTAACGAAAAAGAAAAGGTAAAGTTTATTATGGTACATAAAGCGATTTAATAATAATATTAATAAAGCACGAAAGGGTATAAACTGCAATAATATACATGTTGGAAACAAAAATTAAATGTAACAATAAGCACATTCCAGGAAAAGATATTGCACACTAAAAAAAAACTACGACATTAATTTTGGGACGTAAAATATCTTAACGGATTTGGGATGTTGAATATACATCGTGGAAAATAAGTATAATTGCTGATGAGAATAAAACATTTTCGACAACTTATTTGTAATATTATGTTTAGTTTAATATATATATATAACTTATTGCTTATACAATTATGTTATGTAGTTAATATTCTTTTGACAAAATTAATTTTGTATTTTTTAAAAAGATTTGTTACTATTGTATTTAATTTCCGAACCACGAAAATAGGTAAATACTTAAGCCAGTTACTACCCTAGCTCATTTTTCAAATTATAACTCTGACTATAAAATCCTGAGTTCGACTGATAATAATTAAATATGAAATTTAAAAAATTAACTAACGGTTATAAAAAAAAACGCAATGTGTACGAATTTTTACAGGTTGATTTTGAGCAAAAAAATCTAAACCACGGCAATATAAATGCCCGGTTATACACAAAAATTTATACACACTATAAGTAACAATTATTTATCGCCTTCAGTAGTAATTTCATTATTATATATGAGCAATGTAAACTACTTTTGTATAAATTCTTTTTAAAATTATTATTTTTTAATATATATATATATATATGATTGGGTGTGTGTGTATTTATGCTTACACAACTCCACATTATAATTAATAATATGTATATATCAAGATAAAGTTAATAATCTAGTTAGATCAAACATTTTGAATATAATCTATTTCAAAATATAAAGTACGAATAATTTCAACTCTATGCACTAGGTAATTGGTAACACGGTATATAGAATAGAAGGTAGGTATCACGGACTATACGCACTAGTCAAACGAGATTGTGACGTAGTTAGTATCCTAAAGTTTTGTTATAGAACGGGTCATTTTGTTGTTTCATATTATTCTGCGTGGTTTTCGTTTTTATGTTTATGGTATTTTCTTATTTTTTAGCGCAGAATACTTATTTTTTTCAAACTATTATATTCCTAATGGTAAGACTGAATAATATTTTTAACTCACTGATTCTTTGATATAGACCTTAACACATAAATTAGTTAAACCTTTTATCTTATTAACATTTATATTATGCCTTGTTGTGCTATTTTCGGGTGTTGTAATCATCACCGAGATTGCTAATAAATTAGGTGTATTAGCTTTAATCGGTTCCCTAAAGATAAAGTTCTTCGGAAGCAGTGGTTACATTATGAGTAGAAGGGCTGAAAACTTAAATATTGAAAGTGCTCGCGTATGCTTTTTTATTTTAGTGAAAATAATTTCGAACGTGATCTGCAATCAGAATTACTTGAGAACAAAACAAAAAATATATTTAAAAGAGATTTCATTCCTCACTTAAGAATACAAACTTTGACTCAGTTGAAGTCACATAATGAAAATGAACGCAGTGAAAGACAAAATAAATGGGAGTTTAAAAAATTGTCGGTTCATTGTTAGGAAACAACAATGGGAAATAATTTGAACGAATAATGGAATGTCCGTTAGCCGATATTAGCGATGACGATGAATTAATTAAATAAAAATTAGAAAATAATTGCTTAAGTAATGAGTCTTTTAAACGATTTAGGAGGGACAAAAGCTGAAATTACGAGTTTAAAACTTGGATTAAAGATGTTTGAAGGTATTTTCTCGACATGTCAGCAACAGGTAATAGTTAATGGAAAATGTTCCAGGTGGGATTCCGATGATTTATCGAAGGCAATATCTTTAAGATGCATTTCTAAAAATTCCTTTCAGTTTGTAAAGGACATTTATAAGTACCCTATTCCGAGTGAAGTAACTATAAAACGTCGCCTAAGTGAATTCATAGTTGTCCCAGGTTTCATAAATCTAAGTTTGAATATTTTGAAATCGCATTCGAGAATATCCACCGATTTCGAAAAAGTTGTTGTACTTTCATTCGATAAGATGAAAGTGCAATCTAATATATGTTCGACAGTGTTTCAGATATAATCCACGGTTCTCATTTTAATGTGCAGGTTATTCTTGTAGTCTTCTCGGAAAGTGAAAACAACCCGTACACTATAATTTTGATTGTGCGGTTGATATAAACTTGTTTTTTGAAGTTATTAAATTGATAGAGTGTTTGGGATTCAAAATTCGAGCGTTTGCGACATGGATCCATCAAATAGAAAACTCATGGCCGATCTTGAAATCAATCGTGATAAATCATACATTACGCATCCACTTTGTGAAAATCGCAAGTCTCGGCTTTTTACGATGTTCACCACGCGTTGAAACTATTGAGAAATCACCTTCTTGATCAAGGGTACCAATTACGTGGCGGTGAAGTTGTAACTAAAAATATTTTTATAAAATCAACAGAATTACAGACGTAAAGAGATTTCAAATTTGCTTACAAAATTACTCAAAATCATTTCCTTCTTTCGGAATCTAGAGACAAAAAGTTAGGATAGCGGCTCAGTTACTTTCAAGAACAGTAGCTGACACTATCGGTTATAAGCTTCCAGGCAATGATCATGTGTTGAACCAGACTCGGATGATGATGAAAAATCGGACCACATACATAGTGAAAAGAAAAATTTGTTAAAAATGCTAGCCGGTTACGTCGCATATCGAATGAAAAAACGAGTATTATATACTGCTTTTGAATACGGCCATGCAACGGAATTCAATCCGCCATGGACTGGCTCGCTACAATGTCAAGGGGAGCTTTAGTAAATCTAACTGAACAATGTATAAAAATTATATGCAATATAGAAAAAGACTTAAACAATTCCCACGGCAGTAGCATTAATAAAAATACGGACATAATGAAAACGTCGATAAACGCATTGAAATCGAAATACAGTAACAAAGGTGTTGACGAATTTGCCATTTTGTGTTATGTTAGAACCTGAACATTTATCACGATGAAGACGCTGAACAAGAAAAAGTCCAGTTAAAGAACAACTCAATACCGACGAATGACGAAAAAACAGGAATAAATTAATGAAATTGCAGTAACTACAATTTGGCGAATAAGACATTTCTTTATGCACCTGGATTTTTGTTACATTTCATTATTTACATGTTCATAAAGTAATATGTCCGTGTATCTTGCACACAGCCATATGCCCCCAAACGTCGCGATTTAAAGATATTTATTGTTTGAACAATTTTAAACATGAAACATCAGTAAAGTAATTGTGAGAAGTGGTGACACAGCTGTAATCGATACGATATTAAAATCAATTATTTATGTAGAGGAGGAAATAAAACAAACATTTAAAAAATAAAAACTAAAAGATTTTAAACCGCAATTGAATCCCAAAAAGTGTTCACGTGATGTTTCTTCTACACACAGGCGGGAGACGAGTTGGTTACCGATGACGTAGTAGTAGTCAGCCGGTATGCGCGTGATACGTAACGTGTATTCTATATACCGTGATTGGATAATATATGAAGGTCGTTTTGAAGAAAATTTTTACATACTATTAATGAACACGTTTAAAGTCACGCGAAATAGAATTAAAATATTAATTTTGTTGACGAATTAAATAAATACTTGTTCTTTTTTTTATATAAATACATACATACACACACACACATATATATATATACATATATATAAATGGTAAATAAATGTAATCAACGCTAAAACAATATTTACGGTTGATTCATAGTGAACATGTTGGCACCGCAACTTTCCATTTCATCCAGTATTTTACGAATATATAAGGAAATATCTAATTTCGCCTGGTCGCTTTCTTTGATAAACGGATGTTCCAACAATTTATTATACTTCGGTCGTTGAGTTTCTTCTTTAATCAAACTAGAAATAATTTAAGAAGGAGGTGAACCTTATTAATTTACAAAACGTCTCCATCTTACCCATATAAATAAATTGTGATTTATACACTGTATAACGTCTAGAAAACCAAATTTAACCTATACTCGCTGGGACGATTCGTATTTATTAGTTCTTGTTAGCGTTTCATTGTTCAGCGGCTGTTTATAAAATTACAAGTTCATGTCGAAAATTATGCTTTCGCCTATACACAACTATATAATTTTTTGTTTTTTCTCAGTGTTGTGTTATTCCCTTTTTACTTCATTATTATTTTCACTTTGTTTCAATTTATTCTGCTTTGTAGCCCACACAAGGTGAAAAAGTACATTACTCCGGGGAACATTTAAGCATTCGCTTCTACAGCTAATGATTCCGTATCGTTGTTCGATAATAACGATGATAATGACGACAATCAAATATTAGTCGACGAGACAATGGAAGCAGATCTCGATCAAAATTGATCAAATGAGAATGGCTTTCGTCTAATAATCACAACGCCGTCAGTAAACGAGAAAAACAATGGACAGAAAATAAAAGATAGCATAGCAAAGAGTTAAATCGGCTTTCTGCGTTAAATGCACATTTCGATTCTATAAACGATACCAACCACATAGATACGTGCGGACCAACTACAACTACACAACAGTCAACCACAATCAATATGGACACAATTACGGACATTCTACATATAAATAACGCGGTAAATATATCGGCTCGTATAAATAATAATACTACTAATATAAAGATACTCCATTGTTTTTCAGGCACTATAACTAATCATAATAATACGTTACAGTTAAATCTAAACTCAAACACGATTGCAAATTAAAAACGAATAAAAATGACAGCATATCTTTCTACGCCTTTAGCCCAGAGGATTATGATAAACTAATTGAAATGATTCTAGCAAACAATTTCACACTTACACTCGTAATTCACGTAAAAATGTTAAAATGATCCTGAAAGACCTACCCAATTCTATAACGCCCGATGAAATTACTTCAGAACTTTCTTTACATATCAACTTCAATTCTAAAAGAAATCATCTAACCCAGCCCGTACTTCCATTATCCCACTTCCCCTATTTCTTGTAACTTATACAAAATAACCAATATATTAAAAATTAAAGAATTATGCTACTGCCTTATTTCATGAGACAAGTACAAAAAAATACAGTACACCAGTGTTTTAAATGTCAATCTTTCGTTTATTCATCAAAATAGGCTGTCATAAGACCCTAAGATGTTTAAAATGTAGTAAAACACATTTTACAAGTGATTGTACTAATCGCAACATTTGCTGTGAAAACTGTAATGGACACTGTATGTCTCATCCTAAACATTACCCTCTTTCTTAAAACTTCAGTAATTTCCTCACACTCCTCCCCAAGCCCAGTCATTTAATATACGCTTTAACCCAGCAACAACATGTGCTCATATTGCAGCTAATAATGAATAATAAGGATAAAAGCAATAGTAATAGAAATTATAATATTAACAATAGTCTTAAACCTAAGGATAATGATCACATATACCACCTTTCCAATATTACATTAACAGATGTATTAATTATGTTTAGGTCTACAAATATAAGTAAAATGATGTCCTGTTTTAAAGAGGTACTATTTATTCTTAAATATCCTCAAAACCCAGATATTTTTAATAAGATAATCTCTATTATATATATTATTATAGACGTTTATGCTTAACGATTACTAAGAAGATTAAAGTCACAGCTTAAAATGCAAACTTCATAAAACACAAAGTTCTTGAACTTACCAGTCTAGCACATGAGAAACAAATCGACATTACTTGTCTAAATGAAACTAAAATTAATGATAAATATAACCTGGCATGTCCTGGATATAAAAGTATATAGGAAGGATTGTACCATACATGGGGTGGTGTAGCTCTACTGATAAATGACCATCTTATACATCATTTTCTGCCCACATTACCCACATGTGATACTGAGTTAATTTGTGTCACCTTGCAGGTTGATAATGAACCTGTTCATTTATACTCAGTACATTAACTGTCTCCATTTTGAGTCTGATATTTCACTACTGTTGGATTTTGCCAACAAAGTTGTCATAGCTGGTAATTTCAATGTCAGCAATACAGCTTGCAACTGTTTTACAAATAATAAATCAGGTAGAATTCTACTTGACCTCTCATTTAAAAAGAAATTTACCATATTTTTCCTTAAGTATTCCATGTATATCACAATATCAAGCTGTATGAGGCCTAACATCATCGATCTCATTGTGTGTAAAAATTTTCCCTACATCACTACACCTATATATTTACAATCTTTAAGCTCGAATCATAACCCTGTTTATTTCGAAATAAACAAAAATTTTCATTCAATTCCACACAAGTTAAATTCAAAAACGCTGACTGGTCTCAGTATAGGTGCCATATAAGTAACACAATAAAAATTCAAAAACACCCTTTCATTACTGATCAAATAAATGAATCTATTATCTTTCTTACACATGCCACTAGCATCATCCCAACACCCCTCACTGTAGTCTCTCCATTTCATATCATTTAAAAGTTTTTAATTAAATAAAAAAACACTATTGCAAACAATATCAGAAAAACAGAACTAATTGGTTCAAAAAACTGTGTTGCGTTAACTGTATGGGAGCTCATATGGTCACTGACAAATCTTGTCCTATATATAAAGAACGTTTTCAAATCCAACAAATTGTGTGTTTTGATAACATGTCATTATCAGAAGCAATCCGTAAGAATAAATCAGGACACATTAGTGACTTTGTCCTTTTCAGACAAAGCAAAACGCCCATATTCTTCTAATCAATGGTATGCTCCACTACCTTCCACCCCAATATAGAAACTCGTCAAGTACGTTATTCTTCCCCTCAGTCATACTTCTTTCATAAATCTTCCAAATCATACAGATCATCCACAGCCTGTGGCATCCTCCTATCCAAATTATAAACACTTACATTAATTTCCTTCTGGTAAAACATCATCATCGCCATCCTTAACAGTTACTACCCAAAATATTGTTACTGATGACCCACCCTCTGATGATACAAAGTCCCCCCATTAAAAAAGCTTCTATTCCATCTACTCCTCAATCCTCATCTTCTGCAAACCATAAATCTCAATCTAAAGCAAAAGAATCTAACAAATTTGTTTTTTCAAATTCTTCTAATAATAACACTTGTTCAGATACACGTAAAACTAAATAACAAAATAATATTAACTCACCCACAATATTCCTTATTATAATTAACTTACCAGCAATTATATTTCTCTTCTCGTCTTATCAAAACTTTCCTCCTTTAATACCTGATTATCTTAAATTCGTATCGTATTTCCCATTTTTTGGTTTCTTTTTGTGTCCTACACTACATGGTTTTTCTTGTGTATTATTCCCTATGCAGTTCCGTCTTTACCCTTTTTGCCATACATTTTTATTCCACTATCACTCATCTACACTATGTATAGGTCATAACTGTTTTTCGTGTCATCTGGTAAGAAGCATCTTATCTGGTAATTTTTTTTTTGTTTCTGTATCCACACTTTCACTACATTTTAATTTTAATTCATTATTGACATGTCATCCTTAAGAATACTACAGTGGAATAGCCGCAGCATCCAGAAAAACAAATTGAATCTCCAATGTTTTTTAGCCTCCAATCTGTATGATATTATTTTACTCTCTGAAACCTGGTTATCAACTTTTTTTCATTACCCAGTTATCATGGGACGACAGGAAAGATGGTTTGGTGGTGCAGCCATTTTAATTAGAGATATCTATTGTACTCATTCCCTTGACTTAATTCTTCTTAATATCAACTGCAATGCGGTTTGTATTTGTACTAAGTTTTTAAGTAGGAATAGATATATTTTCGCATTATACTGTCCGCCCGACAATATTTTCCAAGTTAACCTTTTCATCAATTTTATAAACTCCCTCCAAGTTTCGTCCTTTGTAATAATTGCTGGGGATTTCAACGGACACCATCCGCTGTGGGGCTCCTGTAATGTGAATGAAATGGGATGTAGCTTGTTAAATATTATTTCCTCTACAAATAGAAATTGTTCTCAGTGACCCAACTGCAACCATATTTAATTATAAACATCTAGAACGATTTATCTGGATTCTTCCTACTAATAGAGGCTTAGATTTTGCTCATTTTCTCGAATCCTTGTGTCAGCCGCTTTTAAGTAGTCCTGCATTTAATATTCCGGTATATAAAGAGTTTATCAGTCTATTGCAGTTATCGTTAAGTCGGTATGCTTCTCAGGTAACCTGAATGTACCGTATTGGTGGAACTATAATTGTGCTGTGCTTCAACACAAATTAAGCGTAGCTTTTAAATAATTTCGTAGAAGCGAAACCATGTCCGATTACTTATCTTATAAACACCATAAACATCTGGAAGCAAGTACTAGGCGAGCATTACTAACCAGTAAAAGGGAGAGTTGGAAAAAATTGGTTACTTCTATCAATCGTACGCAACCTGCTTCTCACATATGGAAAAAAGCCAAATAATTTGTGAACTCTGCATACTATAATCCTTCTTCAGTTGATATGGATAATGAAAATTATTATAATTTTGTCGACAACATTTCACCATCATGCGTCCCAGATATTACAGAATTTGCATACAATCCACATTGTATAACTAGCCACTCAGTTCTGCCATACATATATTATTAAACTGCTTCAACTATTTTTTTGAACTCGGCTTCATTTCTCAAGGAATGGTCAGAATTCATCATTATTCCCATAAAAAAAATCATACCACTTTACCTAATTCTTCATCTTACCACGCTATATCTCTGGTCTCTTGCCTAAGAAAAATTTTGAAGATTCTCAAAAACAGAATAACCTGGTGGTTGGAAAATCGTCTATTTCCACCTGGAATGTACGGCTTCCATATAATTTTAGCTCTTTAAACTGTGTGGCACAATTAGTAGGCGATATCTACAAATCTTTCATTTCCAAGAAGTATTTAATAACTTGTTTTTTAGACATAAATAAAGCTTTTGATAACATCTCAATTCCTGTCTTACACGAGTCTCTGACGAACTTGGATGTCCCATCCCCATTTAAAGAAGTATTGTGTAACATATTCACCAAAATACAGCTTACCTTCTTTCGTTCCAATATGAAACCAACAACTCGCATGGTAGGTATTCCCCAAGGGTCCGTTCTCAGCCCTATTTTATTTAACATAGTATTGTTTAAACTTCTCAATACACCCCTTCCAGATACAGTGAAAATTTTATCTTTCACAGACGATATAATAGTTTACGTCATGCACGATAATCTAGATAATGCTATCCAAATTGCTTACATCCATAGTCCAAGTTTTGTCTAAATTAGGTCTTACTGTTTCGCACAACAAATGTGCTTCGATAATATTCTCATATAGAACCATCAATACCGACTCACATGGACTTATGTATAACAACAATCTCATACCTTTGTTCATTACCATCTGTACTTAGGATTTATTCTTGATCGCAGGTTAACATGGAGACTGCATATAAGTCAATATTCATTTATACAACAAATTGGTAACCATATTTACCACGCCCTTCAATTACAATACAAACATAAAATAATTCCATATTTACTTCCCACACCTTAGACTTCCAAATAAATTTTTTTCAATCACATATAACTAACTTACTTAACGTTAACTGACGTTTATCATACGGCATTAATACAGCTTACCATATACTTTATCCATATAAGTACGATACAACTACACATTTATACTTCTATGGTTATAATGATACTTATTATGTTTCCTCATCCCTTCATTCTATATGTATATGGTTATATGTATACTATTTAACATGATAAATTATTAACATTTTAACATAATCTTTCCTCCACTACACAGGGATTTTATTGTACTGTTTCCCTATACAATCGCCTATTTTATAGTTGTAAGCTAACTTTAAGACTCGTTCATTAAATCTCAGTGGTGTAATGAGAGCGTATCACTGTTCGATACACGCATTTTATTATATATGTATATATACTCAACTTTATAAACAATTAAAATATACTTATTATATTATTATGGAGTCGGGTGTAGGTAAAAACAAGTCTTTATGTGTAACAGAACTTATCGACTACACATATAGTCGATAAATGTCAAAAGTGGTTGTAGTGGGCAGGTATGAGTCGTTCCCTGCCCACCAGGTAGGCACTGTCGGTCGTGGTGGTAGTATTACACATAGCCGGAATAGTAACGTTAAAACTGGTGGAGGTAATAGTAATAATATTACCTATAGTAATAATGGAAATATCAATAATAATAATAGCAATCATGATAATAATAATAATACCCTAAGGGGGTACTTTGTACATTCTGGGGACCAGAGCTCTAACCGGTAATGAGCACGTCCACAGGTGGTGGATAGTGGAATGGGCTATGCAAGGACCCCAGGAGGCAACTTGAAAAGGAAATCCTTCACCAATTATGGTGCTTCTGGGCAGCCCAGACCAACATAGAATAAGATGAAATTTAAAACTACATCAAGGAAACTGTTACAGAAACAAAGACCTAAAAAGAAGTATTATTTTGGAACCTTGAACATTAATTCGTTGTGTAGTTTGGAAACTAAAACAACTCATTAAAGTAACAACGAACAGACATTCCACAAGGACTTGTAAGTAGAACTACAGATTGGAATACGTTCTCTACTCTGATCGAATAAATCTTAAAAAAAAATTAAAAAAGACATCGATTCTGCGGTTAAAGATTTAAGTAATCTAACGCAACAAACTATGATTCGAACAATTCACAGAAAAACGCATATCTTCCACTCAATATAAGATTAATTAAAAAATCTTAGGTAGCCAGAAAAAACTGACAGCGTCTTCAATATCTGTCCTTAAAAATAATTTATACAAAGTTGCAAACTGAATTAAAAAATAAAATAAACGAATATAAAAACAATTATTTCAAATCTCGTTTACAGTCATTGAACGGAAATAACACATCACTGTGGTATACAACAAAAAATTACTGAGACAGTCGAATGAACCTTTCAATATAAAACTGAATAATACGTGGGCTAAATCGGACAAACAGAAAGCAAATGCCTTCGCAGAACACCTTAGTACAGTCTTTACTCC